>JAMKCH010050315.1:0-10978 GCA_023653785.1 Ophioderma brevispina
CTATATGCCCAAAGTTTCCCGACAGGTTGTGTAAATAACCGGGGGAAAAGATTCCAAGGTAATGGCACTTAAAACCCGTTTGATCTCAATAATGTGGCTATTTGACATATAGATCACCAGTTGTATCGTACTTTATGACCAAATGCTTCCTCAAAAGTTGTAAAGTTTCAAATCTTGAATAGTCCTTACTTATGGCTTGCTTTTTGCTTGACTTCTGGTTTCCGGTAACAGAGGGGTACCTATCGAATAACAATGGGTTCCTCTTATGTCCGGCTCTGCTGCCGTGGCCTGGCTAACGTTAAAGGAGAACCTGCATCAAGAATACTAACCCATACCGTTTATAAAAACCATATTGAAAACATATGGAGTGGTTTAATTGCAAAACGGAATTATACTAACCATTAAACGAATTAAAAGCATTTTGTCTGACCATGCGCTATTTGAAATTCGCGCTAGTGTACATGAGATATGTATTTGTGTTATGCATAACGCGCACAGTAGCGGTCAGGCATCTTCCACATGAGGCTGTTTCAGCTTTCATAATGTGTATTTCCTATGGCATGTAGACTAACGTTCCGGTCCGTATCGCATAACCGTTATACGACTAGCGCGATTTTTAAATAGCACATGGTCAGACTAGATGGGGTTTTAATTCATTGTTAGGGTTATAAATTCGTTTTTCTTGAAACCACCGATATGTGGTCAATAATGTATTTTATATATATATTGTTTAATTTATTCGTTGTACGAGTTCTCCTTTAAGTCGTATCTATGCTTTGAAACTGCAACATGCCGTGGCCCTGCCACGTGTAACTGCTAACCTTTGGTGTAAATTTAAGGGTTAAAAGCAGTCTAAAAATGAGACCGTTAGGTTTGTAGTTGGGCGTACTGTACTGCGGAGGCACGGCGAAAACAACCCTTAGGTCTTCTCGTTTTTAGAACTGTTTTAACCTCTCAAAATTAAACCAAAGTTTATCGCAATCTAACTGGCAGGGCCACGGCATGTTAAAAAAACACGGCAAAAGTAACCCTAAGTCTCTTGCTTTGGACTGTGTTTAACCCTCCAAATTTAACCACGGCTTAGTATTTAACGGTACCCCAACACTGCAAGCACCTTTTTCTTTTCCATATAGTCCTTGCGTGAACTTCCTTACGCAAAAATTTCCTCAAACGTTTTCATTTTTACATATGCCTGCGTGAAATCACTGCGAAATTGTGGGGAAGCTTTAAAACTGCTTATGCGTAAACATTTTATTTACCTATATAGGCCTTGTAAATCTTCATATTTCGCTGTTAACCCAAAATGAATTTTGTTAGAATTCGCTTAGCTCGAGTTCATTTAAATTGCTTCTAATTGATTTTGGGACGTTTTACGCTCTGGGGACGCTTTTTTTGGTTCTCATTGCATCTCGGCCGAGGTTTCTCCTTCCCTCCTCCCCCAGAAGGTGCAATGTTTCTCATTTGACATCTCGGGACGTCTCCCTGAAAATGACGCATGTCGTCTCATTTGTCATTCTCGGCCGGTTTCCTCGCCGGCAGAAGATCGAACTTGGCGCAATGATCTCATTGCATCTGGTACGTCTTTCCGCAAAATTACGCGATGTTCCTCGTTGCATTGGGACGTCTTCCCGGGGAAAAATGACTTGATGTTCCTCGTTGCATCTGGGACGTCCTTCCGGGAAAATGAAACGCGATGTGCCTCGTGCATTCTGGGACGTCTTCCGGGAAAATGACGCGAATGTTTGTCCTCGTTTGCCTCTTGCCGTTCTTCCCATAACATTACGCGTGTTCCCGTTTGCATCTGCGACGTCTTACCGGAAAATGACTCGATGCTCCTCGTTGCATCTCGGCAGTTAGCGACTTTACGCTACTTATATTCCTGTGCCGGCAAACGTCCGAGATGCAGTGAAACGCAAAATTTGTTTCTCATTGCATCTGGTGGGGGCCTGTTAGAAAATACAAATATATTGCAACCACTCGTTTCATCTGGCCGATGTTCGGCAAAACCGCCCGTCGGGTTAGTGTTTAAACACCAAGTTATATTTCAAAATCTCTGAGTCAAGCCTTAAACAAGATGCAATACCCAGTTTTATGCCAAAATAGTGCCGCCGCATGTGTAATTGTGTACTAGACCACAATCGGATGACATGGCAAAGCCTGAAGGGATAAGCAGTGAAGAATGTGGCGAGAATGAAAAATGTTGGAAACCTGTATTTTAGCTTATCAAGATAAGTATGCAACTGCCATATAAACTACTTTAAAGTAGGGACAAAAACAAATAAATAGTGAAAAAAATGAAGGTATTTGAGGAAATTTGTCGTGCCGTCTCCTGCAATAGACATACAGCAATGGCATCTCAAAATCTACACAACAGCTGATTGTGGTTATTTTACCAGTACAGAAAAACAAAGATCAACAATTGTATGTGTTTTGAAGGTCAAATGTCTAAAGTGCATGGTGCATATTAATTATGCTTAAAATTGGGATATTCACAGGGAAAGGCTTTAATCCCGCGTGAAAAGCAGTAGGGGGATTTGCGATAGTGCGCATGACCATATGATGTATGTATGTTCCACTTTGGTTAGGTTTTCTTTGAAAGTGAGTCCGATTGAAACCAGACTGGTGTTAATGTGCAATTGGGGTTCCTTTTATATGAGGCTGATGTCAAAGGTCAGGACCATGTCAAAAGGTCATCTGAAGGTCATGTTCCATACTGCATCTTGCCAGGGTGATCACGCAGTTTACTTGCTGTATTGTTTTATATCAAGTCGGAATTTTTATACGCACGTATAGAAATACAGAATCAGATACAAATTTCTCTAAATTGCAACTGATTGGTGGTAGAAAACTACAAAGAACGGTTCGAAGGTTGATTGGACAAACAAAAAAAAAAAAAAAAAACATAAAAACAAAAAAAAAAAAAAACAAAAAAAAAAAAAAAAAAAAAAAAAAAAAAAAATGTTGAAAAGGAAACAAAAACTTGCAATTTGAGCTTTACACTTCATATGTGATTTAATACAATGATATAACATTCTAAATACATTGTATACAAAATCTTGGTTTTGACAAAAAATTGATGTTGCCCTTCCAGACTCTCTTCATGTCATTTTAATAAAAGATTTCAGCAACCACTTGACAGGTTATTGCTAGCACAATCCAGGACAGTAACCGAAATACCAATACAAAATTTGATGGTTTTTTTTATGTTTTGGATCCAGGAAATTGCTGCTTGTCCCTTTAAGCTAAAAAGAGTACCTTTATTCTCATCTTAAAGGGACTTCGGGATCCACTACCTCGTCCCCCCGACTTACCTAAAAAAAGGTTGAGATTTTCATATCATCTGAACGGTGACATTAATCCACGTGCAAATTCGGTCTTGTCTGTAAAAATTCGCATATTGTATTTCTGTCCGTGAACAGGACAGAAAATTATAGCACCGTGGCCTAGGGGACTGTGGGAAGAAAGCATTTGCTCATAACACAAAACCGCCAAAGTCCAGGAATCAGCTTTAAAAAAGTGTGAATAGCTTTTCAATGAATTAGTGAACAATTGAATAAAAAACCCACCCCCCCCCCCCCCCCCCCCCTAAAGTTGCTGAATCACGAAATGCACCTTTAACACCTTTATCGACCAAACTCAATAAAAATAAACTCAATGAGCTGAGGCTAGAAAATGCACTTAAGTCTAAAAAGATCGATTGCGTCACCATACCAACACTCATATGGGCACGAAACTGATGGCTGGGCCAGCGACTCCTCTCGTGGCTTGCCATACCTGCCTCAGGGGAATGGTGCGCCGGAGGCCTAGGGTTCGAATCCCGCCACAGTTGTCCAATCTTCTTAGCCTGCTCCCTTTACCCCTTCCCTTCCTCTCGGGAGGCTAGAACCAAAAGACTTTTAGGGTTAACATAGTACTAAAAATTATGGTAGCTTTTTTACCCAACAAAGTACACAGCCTTTGAAACCAGTCCCATTGGTACTAGGTGGTGCCAACTGACCCACACAGCATATGCGTACTATGTCAACACATGTGCCTTGTTATATCGTTGTCTCACATGGCTTGAAACCAATGAAATTGCATACTTATCTAAAGTGTTTAAGAAATTTCTATTTTGATAATTTGATAGCCTTTTGTAAATAAATTGATGTGTAGTATCCATGGCTAGGTGATTTATTTTGTGTGTTTGTTTGTCTGTCGTGTGAGTTTATTTGGCAATTTGTTATGGCAAAATTCATGGTGCTTCCAAAAGTGTATCGAATTGCGTATAATCTTACTTAATTAAATACATTGAAATAGAGCTTCAAAAGCCTTTCATGAAGTAAAAAAGATAAGAATGATAATGCCAATTTGTGAAAAAAATTTGTGTTCTCTCATAACTGAGGAATAACTTAAAGAGATTGAACATATCGAGCTATTCAAATTTTCAATTTAAAGGTTCACTGATGAGTCATACATGCCCAGCCATATACTTTACATGTCAACCATACACTTGATACTGTTGGCTGCATCACCTTGGATGCATCAAAGCCCCTTAATGTTCAATATTTATTGTAGTATGTCCTAGAGCGGGTTTCCCAACTTTTTGTCCCGAGACCCCATTTCTTGACACTTAGGTGCGGCGACCCCCAGTACTCAAAAGAATATATTCTGGATGATATGACAAAATTTGGGCGATCTGGCTATTTTTAATTCAGCGGTAAATTTGGGCGATGTGGCTATTTCTAATTTGTTGATATGGTGTTCACGGCAGTTGGTTGTGAATGGTCCTTATACAAAAAAAAAAATAATATAATTCTCAAAAAGAAATTGGACCAGTCAAGGAAAAATACGTGTTGTGGAGAGGTACGCCAGTGGCAAGCCAATTTTCAAGCCAGGGGAAGTGGTTTTGCAACAAGGTCGCCATACCGGAAGCCTCTGGGAAAGCTATGATAACAGGGACGCAAGGGCAATCCTTAAAAATTTTGGTTGTGGCATTCTAAGGGCATGTGCTCTCATCTAAAACAATGCACACGACTCGTGCCAAAATACAATAATTTCATTATATTTAGTTCAATTTTCGTGTTTGAGCAGTCCTGTAAAAATGTACTGATTGATGCGAACTGCGTGAATTTACTATCAAATACAAATTTCAATGATTAATCAAACATGCCAAAATAAGTTTGGCTTGCTTGACATGACTAATTTCATTATAGTCGAGTTCAATTTTAGTCTTTGAACGGTCCTGTAAGGAACTGTCTAGAGGGTGCCACTTGTCAAAATGGTAATGACCACCAAATTAAAATGCATTCGGATGTCGGCAAGGCAGGCCACCATGAGCATAAAGATTTGTACACAAAGTCAATAGGATGGTTTTTAGTTGGAAAAACAACAAAAATGATGATCGTCATCTCCGATTTTGCCGAAAATTCCCATACATCGTCTTTTAAAGGGAGCGAGAGTGATCGCTCCTCGGCTCTCTTTAAGTGCATTTGATCACTTCTGCAGTTCTCCTAAAGTGTATTTTAGGAGAGTGATTTGTAACTCTCTTGATGATGTACATTGCAGTGGTAAATGTTATTAATTGCTCCCCTGATACTCGCCTTAATTTGACATGGAGAGCTGTTATAAGCACTACCCGACCTCTTTTTAAAAAAAGATGTCTGAATTCCCCAAGAGGTGTTTTATGAGGTAGTATTAGTAAACCAGAGTTTTCGGAACTGTTTGTCCCGCTAACGGGGTGGCTGGATTTTAACCTTACACTCAGCAATACTACTTTGTGAGGGATTTTATTGGCAAAGATAATAGGTAAACAATTATCCAAAAAGTACCCAACAAGGTCATCATCTGGCAAAAAAAATTAAATTTTACTAATTCATTTCAGTGGAGTCATGTTCATTTTCAGGGTTGAAGTGCATGTGTGGCTTGGCTTTATTACTAACATTTGGTTTAAATAAATGAGGCCATTTATTAAAGAGGAGCATTGTTACACATACGCATATAAGATTTTTGTCCAGAATGTCTAATGCACTGCATATCATCGTCATTTTGAAACATTTTGTAATTGCAGTTCTACCTTACAAGTTCAGAACTTCAACGGTTTGAGGCCAGAATATAGACATGAACAGCAGCTAAGTTCTAAAACAAATAACTAGGGAAAAACGACTACCAGTGTATACAAGAACCTTTGGCGGTGGTAAGTTCAGACAATGTTTAGTTTAAAAGAAAATGCTTTTTAACGGCAATTCATGATCTTTGAATTTCCAGTGTACAAGTCAAATTATTGTATGTTATGGGTTTTTGAAGAAGAGACTTGTAATAGAATTTAAGGCATGTTCAATCATTTGAAAAGAGGATGCCAAGTTGTTTTTGTGCATTCGTATTCATTCCATATTCCATATTAAGCCCAAAAAAAGTTGTCTCGGATGTCCATGTGAAGTCATTTTTGCCGGATGTCCATGTGAAGTCATTTTTGCCACATAACCTTATGTGATGAGCCCAATATTTGGCTTTTTTAAAAAAGTTGTCAGATAAAATTGAAAAAAAAATGGCCAAAAAAAAAACGGGGGAAAAGTAGGCCAAAAAACACAATGAAAGAATTTCCACATAGCACTTTGCTGATTTTCTAAAAAAGAAGACAGAGAGAGAGAGCATAGCACATAGCATTTTTAGGTCGTCCGATAGTTTGCCAAATGAGACAAGCTTTTTCCTCTTTTGGCCAAATAGTCTCCAATTACTTTAGTCGTTTTCTAGATCTAGTTTTAAATTGTTGCAATGAAATACATGTGTCTGTGTTTTTTTGCAGGTATGCGGTATTGTGGTCCATGTAAAGCAATCAAACCAGATAGAGCACACCACTGTTCAGTATGTGGGACGTAAGTGCAAAGATTTACTTAAAAATTTTTCAGTTGGAAGCAAAATTGATGAGCCAGGTCAGGAGCAAAAGTGACAGGTATGCTCATATCTACCAGGCTCTGGCAGCCAAGAAATCCCAAATTTAGATGTTGTCATTGGGTTAAAGGCAAATTATGCAAAT
Source organism: Ophioderma brevispina (assembly GCA_023653785.1). Lineage (NCBI taxonomy): Eukaryota > Metazoa > Echinodermata > Ophiuroidea > Amphilepidida > Ophiodermatidae > Ophioderma > Ophioderma brevispina. The sequence goes on from JAMKCH010050315.1 coordinate 7,013, forward strand.
TCTACAGACTTATTCTTCACCTTTAATCTACTGTAAATTTCAAATATTTGAACTCTTTTGATTGGATCACTGATAGTGCCTTTTACACATAAAAACAAAATCTTGGCAAAAATTCAGATTTTTTTATGTTATCAAGCAATAGCATTCTTATTCCAAAACCATCAGAGCTGGAGCATCGACTCTACTATAAGGGTTATTTTGAATTTTTATATATGAATAGCAGACAAGGACAGGGTCGTGTATGTGCTGTTGGAGCTCTCATGACCGGCCCACATCAAAACACCTAAATTGGTGTGTGGTTTAGAGAATAAAGGTATGATTTTGGGAACCGGTACTCTCTTTACGACGAATTGAAACCAAGGCGATACCATTATTTTAAGTGGAAGAACGAGGCCGGAGGCCGAGTTCTTCCACGCAAAAATAATGGTGTCGCCGGGTTCAATTCGTCATAAAGAGTACCGGTTCCCAAATCATACTTTTATTCTCATTCTTAAACAGCTTTATCATTTAATGTAATCTTTAACCCAATATCGCGATGCTTTACAGCTTAAATACAACAAGAAAGGACTGTCACCACCCAGTGACAACAATCGAACAACCCGCTGAACGCAACGATCATACGCAACGAGACGCAACGTTGGCAGGCGCGCGCGAAAGTAGCAAAACGCGGTATGACGCGAGCGCTTCAACCTAAAAATAACTTCAATATGCAGCGCGTACTACCTGGGTTCAATTAATCGAATTGAACCCGGGCATCAACCAATGAAATTGCTTACATTTTCACAGCTGTTTAAGAATTATAGTTTGTATTGCTGTAATCTATTTTGATTCATTTGGGTAAGTTGCTATATTGAATGAGGCTTGGCTGTCATTGTTTGATCTCTGCTATGAAATATACTTAAATGCATCCCTTTCCTCACTGAATATAAGACAAAAGACACCACAAACTTTTCCCTGTATTTTGAAATTTAAAAAAAAATTCCACCCCCAGGAAAATGCCTTGCAGAATATGGAACCAAATTGTTTAGGTATTTGTTAAAGGGCATTTTGTGATCCACAACCTCATCCAACCCCCCTCCACTTACTTAAAAAAGAACAACAAAAAACAAGTCCCAACAAAACTCCAAAGTTAAAAACACCAGGATCCAAATGGATTCAAAGAGACTAGGAGAACACTAAATATACAATATAAAAAACACCAGTCTCAACTGATGTATGCAGGATAAAAAGACAAACAGAAAAGAACAAACAACATTTCGACACTATAAAAATGTCTTTTTCAAGACAGACAAGGAGTGTCACTCCACCACACGAGAACCAGAAGCAGAGTGCTTAAAAAATTAAGATTTTTATATCATCTGAACCGTTCACATTAGTAATCCACATTTTCCTAATTTTACATGCAATTTGGTCGTATCTGTAAGAAATTCACAATTTTGTACTTTCTGTCTGTAAACTGACAGAAACTACAGCACAGTGGCCTTTGGGACCATGGGAAACAAGCATTTGTTCACAACACCAAACCGCAAGGTCGGAATCAACTACAATTTTGCCAATTACCTTTCCTCAAGGATATCTAGTGAACAATTTCTGGGTAGCATCACTATTACAAGAACGATTGTCTTGTATTTCCCCTTCATGTAATAATTGAAGCAAAAACAGATTCAAGTTTTGTGAAATTAGGAACTGTCCTTTATACATGAAAATTACTTAACAATTGTAGATATGAAACCTCTCAGCTGTTGTTTGTGTATTATGTAGGATGGAGTTCCAATTAAGCAGGTGTTAGTATTATTATCTGTCACACAAGGGTGGTGATATTATTAAGTCTTGTTAGGAAGGTTAACTAGTGGCATCAGTTGATCAGTATTGACCTTGGCTGCTGATTACAATTGTAATGAGGCACCTACGCATGTTAATATTAGTTATTAAAGGATTATTCATAGATTATTTGGTTGAACTTATCTAGGTTTCCTGATCGGCTGCAGCAAATTGCATATATTTACATATAAACTACATATGTTTTTGAGCCAAATAAATTTCAATAAATCTCAGTAAATTGCATTCACCAGTGTATTTGAAAAATACACCTTTATTAGGATGATTTATGATGCACAGAAGACACGATGAGGACGGTTCATCGTGTGAGTGCAATAAGGTCGTAGTGCAAAAGCTGTCATTCCCTTCAAACACACTATTATGCCAAGTCTTTGGTCAGCAGCTCTTGAAATGGTTCTTCAGGTGACTGTGTATATTCTTCACCTGAAGAACCATTTCAAGAGCCACTGACTCAAAGAAAGAAAGATAAAGTGAGAGTTATCCTAGTACATGGCAGCACACAGACGTATCACATGGCAGCTGGCACTACCGGCCTTCTTGCACTCTCACAATGAGTTACTATTAAGTTATACACCAATCCGATTTTTGCACATTCCAACACCTCACTGGCAGCCATAGCTGGGGTGCATCCTGCTTGAATTCACCCAAATGTGCAGATTAAGTGTAGCTTTTGAATTATACTTAATCAAGCGTGGTACAGACGTACAAAAGATTTGGGTAGGTTTTGGGTTGGAGGCTCCCCAGTAATGGCGGATCAATTCTGACCATCATTTGGCTGGTCGGATGTGTCTATAGTGTTTTTTCTCTTGCATGGTCTAGTGGTTAGCAAGCTTACCTCTGGGATCCCTTGTTCAAATCTTAGTAGGGCCACTAGCTGGATTTTAATTGTCCCCGCTGAACGAGTTCGGAACGGGGACTATAAAAAAAATGAGCAGCGTCCGTTCGTTTGTTTGTCCATGATAAAAATGTTAACCCTGGAACATTTGTCCAAATCTTTTTTTCTAGAGTAGTCAAACTTGGGTATATTGTTGGTAGACACGAGCCCCTTCTAACTATGTAATTCATTCTCCCAGTGTCCCTCCCCTGGGTCTGTCAGGGGGGTGGGGAAATGTCCAAGTCAATATTGCACATAAAAAAGGTCAACATTTGGTCATATTTTTTTTCCTGGATGAGCTAGAGTAGCCAAACTTAAGTATATTGTAGGAGGGCACAAACCCCTACTAACCATGTAATTCATTCCCCCAGTGTCCTCCCCTGGGTCTGCCAGGGGGTAGGGAAATGTCAAAAAGGTCAATATTGCACAAAAAATGTCAGTAATTGGCCATATCCAGTTCTCACTTAGTGATCGCGACATTCGGCGGGGACATATTTTACGCATTGCGTAAATACACTGCGCTCTCGATAGCTACCCTCCACGACCTTACTTTTGCACAAATGTCTCATTTGACCTCTATAGAAACCTCTATACCACATTAAAAATTTCGCTACCACAAAAATAGTCCGCCGATAGCGCGCACTACTTTTCGGGCAATTCACCGCCCATGCGCGGTGAATCGTCCTTATCAAATTGTTTCTCAAATTGGAACACGCTGTATTGCTGACGCTACCGGAAAAATCTTTCCAATCTTCCGGCATATAGCTGTACTGACCAGAAAGAAACGTCAATTCGAGCACTTAAGTATCTCTAGACAAAATGTAGCCTAAGAGTTTAGTGTTATTCGGCGAGTTAGATGTAATTTTCGATGTTTTTATTTCGCCGTATATCAAATTGTATTCACGTAAGAGGCCGCCTATCCTAGCCCGAGATTTGTGCAGTCCCCTCTTGTAAATCCACTTCTATCCTCCGTCTTTATGACGAGGACGTTTTCCTGAAGAACGGGTGATTTTACGAGCCTTCTCTCACCTGTTTATTTGACCAGGCTAGTGCCAGGAAAGTGTAAACAAATTCTAGCCATATATCGCCATGTTGAGTATTTATGTGGTAAGCCGTCGTGCCTAAAAAACGGTGGTTTTTATGATATGCCGTTTGGACCAAAAAATATGATATTATTTTTAGGTATGGTAGGCCAGACCCCAATCAGGTCTTTTCAGGCTGATATTCCATGTTTTTACTTTCAGGTATGGTGC
>JAMKCH010050316.1:0-17514 GCA_023653785.1 Ophioderma brevispina
ATATTTTACCACAAAATACTACGGACCGATATACCATGTCACAGTGTACACGTTTTACAATCGTGTAACAACGATTCATCTTGTCAACAGGGGTTGCTTGAAATCGGTCAGCCGCAGTTCCGTTTACAAATTGAAAGAGTGGCTAAAATGATGCGCTCGGCCTCATAAAGCATAATGTGTGGGGTTCGAGTCCCCCCTGTCCCCAATGTGTTGTACACGTGGGCAAGGCACTTTACCTTAGTTTAGGGTCATTTGGGGCAATTCTGTTACCGTGGAGAGCAGAGCAATCATTTCTCAGCAGTGGAATTTGTCTTCTATGGAGATTAATGAACAATTTAGCGGGGGTGCCCCTCGAGACAGTGTTGGGCATAATCCAGAAATTCATAAACACAGGTGTCAAACATGAAAAAATGCTTTATGCTGTAAAAAACAAAAGGGTAACCAAAGTGTTCTTCCTTGTTACAAGGATTAAAAAAATTATAGTTTGTACTACCTACAAGGTATGCTTACCGAGGGTATAATACAAAATCCGTCAAATGTCAAAGGTCATCACCAACGGTTAAATCTTTAACATTGCACCGATTTCTTTTGAAAATGGGTTCTCATTGGTTTAACCTTTCACAGGGATTGCAACAAAGTATTTGACACTCTTTGTATTTGGTTTTCGAGATAATGATAAACAAGGTCACCCATTGACCTCTATTGATCTCCGAATTTTAAAAAAATAAAAAATATGTTAGACGGTGTCACAACGTTTTTGTTGCATTCTCTGGGGAAAAATTAATACCATTTGAGCACATTTTTGAAGCAATCGGAGCAAGCCAAATTTAAGATTTAACCTTTGGGGATGACCTTTGACATTTGACGATGTTTGTGTATATCCCATAACCATAAGTTGTGAAAGTAGTACAAACTATGCCTTTTTTACTCTTGAATACGGCGACACATTTGGTACCTTTTTACAACAGTCCAAGCATTCCTCATTTTTGACCCCTGTATTATAATTTTCCCCTCCTGGATTCCGCCCACACTTTCGCGAGGGGACCCCCGCTAAATTAGTTCATTAACCTTCTAAGAAGACAAATCCACTGCGAAAGGATGCTCTGCTCTCCACTGTCACGGAATTGCTCCAAATGAACCAATACCTCGCTTGCCTCTCTCCCCCAAGGAGTATAAATGGGTACCGGTGTAATCAACTACAGTGTCCGCGTGGCTGAGTCTCATCCACACAAACAAAACTCTCCATTGACGCATGTATAGAAGATTCTAGTGACAAGGTCACCGACGCTGAATGCGCGCATGTGTAGTACATTCGGGTGACCGACCTAAATATACACACAATCGAACGTGTGTACATTGTACGTGTGATGCAAACCATGCTTGACCGCGCCCACAAAACACTTTTACAATTATGACAGTAATCAATACTCCTATTGCAATTCCAGTTCAAACTTGGTTCACTGCCGAAAATAGCCATGCCTATTTACATTGTCCACCTTATTTAAAGTGAATGTCATCCCCTCCCCCCCCCCTGCAATGATGACACTGTGGGTTCAGTAAATGATCTAAGTAATACCGATAGTACATCTCACTAGGCACCATTATATCGCTCATAATCGGAATTATTAGGAATACCTTTTCCACCCTCATTCCCGGGATTGAGCTCATGCGCAACATTACAACAAAACAACACCAACACTCACCAACGGAAAGTCTTATTTAAATTCTGTCTTCAGCTCCGATAGTCCGAGAACCATACGGATTTGCCCATTATCATTGCGCATATAATTTGACAACTGAGGTCTAAAAATCTCTCGAACGTCATGAACTACATTGAGGTGTTCTCCATTGAGTGCTGTTTCATCGTTGTTTCAGAACTGTACCCAAATGGCCTCGGTTTAAATTCCGTACATGTTGCTATGGTAGCTAGGCACTCTCTCATGGGGGACAACTCAGTTTTCTTTACACCGGCATGATGCTGGGAATGCAAAAACAGACTCGCTGTGCGGGAGGATGGCGAACCCCCACAGCAACATTTTATGATGGAGTCTGGCCCAAACGCCTGACAGAGAGATGGGCCTCCACCTGCGGCGCACCATTTGCATATTTCTGACAATCAAATTGTGAAATAATATTGCGAGGACACCCTCTAGTATTGGGATAAAAATGGTTATATTTTTAGCCAATTTCGTATTTTTTGCTTGCGATGATCAAACCCCGTGGAGTGATTACGGTAGTCGGCAAAGTCAAATTCATAACGACAACTTTTTTTAGAAATAGACTAGAGGTCACGCAGCCGCCGCTACGTATTGTGTAATAACAGTAATGCCGCCCTCTATAGTGGTGGTAAAGAGTGGAAATAAATTTCAATATTCCGCACGAGGCCATACCATACCAACCACTTTTGATGAGACGCAAGGTTGCGGAAAGAGGTAACCAGTGTGGACTACATTTTGTGTGGCCTGAGTGAAAATATGGGTAAACTCCAAGTGTTTGAGGTAATTTTTGCTGGCGACAATAACGATTTGTTTCGATTGAGATCTGGTCCAAGGACACGTGAAAATAGTTCTGTCAGAACCAGAACACGATATTAGTTGTGAGTACATTGATTACTAGGTCTCGTTATGATTTTACCCGCTTCATGGCGAACTTAAACAGATGACTCATTCTTTTGTTAGAAAAGTGCACACTACTTAATGCAAGAGCCAGCTGATATTGAAAAAGACTTGTTTTTATTTTAGTGCTCCGATCGTCGTTGGGACCCCCGATTTACCCGGAATTTTGATATCATATGAAAGGCCGTCATTGTTCGCCTGAAACTTTGATCCTCAAACAATTTCATTCCCAAGATATAAACAAAAACCGCCGTAGGCCTATTAGTGGTTAACCATCAATAAGTTAGCACATTATTGAATAGGGCATTGCAATCTCTAACCTCCAAGTTGTTTCTCACAGTACTTTATATGAGTTGTGAAACTTTGAGGCAGCGGCTTAGTCAGCAATATCCAAAGAACACTAACCAAAACGTCACCACACACACGCACACACACACGCACACACCCACACACACACACACACTCACATACTTGTAACACAGCAATGCGGACTTTGATTTTATACCGGTAGAACGCGGACATTTTATTTTTCCTATCCAACTGGGGAATTCAGTAGTTAGGCAGTTTGGCCGTAGCGGTCGCTATTTAGAAAGTAATAATCAGAGTGACCCATAACCATGCACACGATGCACTCCAACTGCACACCAACCGGAATGTATACCATCAACGCGGACATCAAAGATGGTGGAAGAATAATGAACAGTGCATTAATCAGTACCGACCGAAACAGAAAACCACAATATTTCTAACCGCGGACGTCCCCGTTTCCTGTGTGTCCGCGGTTAGGAGGTGCTTTCCTCATATGTGTGTCCCCGGTTTGCAGGTCTTACAAACACCCAGCACACACACACACCTAGCAACACCACACATTTAACCAAGCAAAAATAAATTCCAAATATGAAAAAGAAGAAAGAGAGGAAAACACATCACGCGTGCGCAATTCGTAGTCCCTATACATGGTGTGTGGCACCGTTTGACACCACACGTTTAAACTAGGTAAAGTGGAATTAGGAAAGATCCTATTAGCCCCCTCCGAAATGTTCACTACTCTCTCCGTGCTGGGAAACTGTGTAATAAGTTATAACACATACGTCAATAGACATTTGGACAGTTTTTGCAAAGTTTTTTTAAAATATTGCAGGTCATTTGGGAAACCATCTAAAAAAACACCCAAAAAACAAAGACTATGGCTTGTTTGGGACCATTTCAATGCATTTTAAGGCTGAATTTGAATATGGCCATGAAAAAACATGATTTTGAAATGTTTTGAACCCAAAATCCAAAATTTGACGAAAAATTATGCTTGTGTCGAGTGGGCACTCGACAGCCGCAGGGAGAGAGTTAAAAGCACACACCGAGTTGGCTTGCCAGTTGTTTTTGAAAACTAAAGTGAAGGCTCTGTTTTCCCGAACGACTTTCTGTTGGCACCGACCACCGTCTGCAAACTAGCAATTTCAATTTCCCACGTCATCAGAACAAAATGTCTCAAAGCAGCAAGTCAAGATAAGGCTTAGGTTTTTTTTTTTTGTTTTTTTTTTTTTTTAACAGTTAATAAATCGTAACCTTTGATATTATTTTTCAAGTTCAAATTGAATATTCCTTACTTTTGACAAACAAAATTTTGGCAGAAAAATCAATTTCAAGGTTTGAATTCACTTATACCAACACACATTAGAAGTAAAGGTATTTTCAAAACGCTCTATGGCTGACCATATCGGAGTGCCACGGGTTCCAATTCACACCAGATATTTATCGGGTCGTGTACAATAAAAATAGTAAACAAACGTTTTAGGTGTTTTTAGCCCAAATTACCCTCTCAGTTGACCTACAAAGATCCAGTCCGAATAGTAAAAGATTTTTTTGCTTTTCACAAATGAACTAAAAACAACTCAATGTGTTTTTTTTTTTTTTTTTACTTTTTTAATTTTGGCATAACCCCACTATGTCAGTAAGAAATTTGGATCTAATTTCTGTAAAAAAAACCATAAAAAAAAATAAGCACACACACTCACGCACACAACAAACCACAACCACACACACACACATACACACAACAACGCCCGTGGTTCACATATACACTAAAGATGACTTCGAGTCATAGCGCTAGCCCCTCCATTTTTGTTTATTGTTTCACTGATACCCTCGAGAAAAGTTTATTTCCAAAATTCAGGTTTAAGAGTAAGGAGTGTAGGGTTAAAGTTAGTTTAGGGTTAAGAGTAAGAATACGTTAGGGTTAAAATAAAAGTAGGATAAAGAGTAGTTAGGGTAAGATGAGACATACCGTGGTCCCAAAAAAACGCAACACTTGGTGGCAAGCGCCATAGTTTTGACAAAACATGTGACTACTTAAGGGTAAGAGTAAGTAAGATGGGAATGTAGCTAATATCAACGAAAAGTCATAAAGGTAGAGTAATATTTTAAGATATGACCCCAGAAATCAAGTAGGCCTAACCTGCAGTACCCATTTAACCAAATTGAGGAGCTATTAAACACAAACTACAAATACGGCACTTTACGTGTTTGCGCCCAGAACCACCAAATGAATCTCTAAGCTCCAACCACATTTTTTTAAAGACAGCTACTGCAAACAGATCTTAACATATGAATGTTTTCCATGAATGGTAATAACAGTAAAAAAAGGCATTTAACACAAAGATCGAATAAGGAAAGTATGGTCAACAAACGCTTCGTATTGTCCAAATAAGACAGTATTGGATTAGAGGCTAATCATTCATCACATTTGTGACGGACACAAAGAGTTATCTTCTTAACCAAAATTTAATGACAGAATGAATATAATGATATTTTTATTGAGTTTTGTTGGTGAACAAACACTAGGGTTCCGTTCATAAAGATAGGAGTAACATTATTTCAGTAACAGCAAGTTGCAGACCAACGATTATCCCTTTATGTAATGTGGAGTTTGTCTTGACCCTTTAAAGGGTTTTGTCCCCATTGTTTGGTTGAAGGGGGTAATTTGATATCGTTCTTCTTGGAAAAGATATTTGTCCCAATTAAATTAATGTTTTATCATTATCAGTTAAGAAAAATTATTAAATGCTTGTGCATTGAACCCAGTTGAAGTTGATTCTTGCAGAAAGGTGGGCAAGTAAAGTGAGGCAAATCATATGCTTTGCCATTCTGTTATTTCATTGTAGAGGGTTCAAAAATGAAATTCCCATTCTGAAGTTGGGGGAAGGTTTGAAGAAGTTTTCTGTATTTTAAAGGGTGCTGCTGCAACAGGATATTGGGGTCCAAAAAAAAAACTCTGGGAAAGGTGGGGAACTCTAGCCTAGAGGCCGTTGTTTTAAATGGCCGCCAAATTAAAGAAAATGGCATATTAAAGCTAAAAAACAGCTATTAATAGTAATATGAAAATCAATGTTTGGGGATTGCTTGATGCTAAATATTGTGTAATACTATTCCAAATATTAGAAGTTATGATAAGTACACGTAGAGGGAGCGTTTTCAAATGGATGCCAAAATTTTGTATAATAGCCGTTTTGGGACCGTTATCAATAATTATTAGTGAATAAAAGGATTATAAATCAAGTGAGATGTTGAAGTATTTGTTGACATTTCACAGGATGATGAACAAGATTAGTTTGGTCCAACCTCTGGGAAAGTGGGGAACTCTCGCTAGAGGGCGGTTTTCAATGACCGCCAAAATTCCAGGAAAATGAGAAAATGGTATATTAAGCTAGAAACGGCTATCTGAGAATCCAAATGAATAAATTTTGGGGTATTTATGAATGTTCTCTATTATTATAATGATATTAAATAAGTAGGATTATGAATATGTACTCTTAGAGGGCGCTTTTTCAAAATGGCCGCCAAAATTCCAGAAAATTGCATATTAAGGCTAAAAAACAGCCATCTAAGAGTTCAAATGAAATCAAATTTCGGTGTTTTTAATGCTAGTTATTGTTATTATGCTATTCAAAATTAGAAATTATGATAAGTACCCGTGGAGGGCGCTTTTTTAAAATGGGCTGCAAAATTGTAAATAGCCTTTTTGGGGACCGTTATCAATTAATATTAATGGATACAATTATAAAGCAAGTGAAGCTGTGTGAGGTATTTGTTTACATTCACGGAATGATGAACAAGATTATTTTGGTTCAAACTTGGGAAATGGGGGGAACTCTTGCTAGAGAGCGTTTGTCAAAAATGCCGCCAAAATTCCAGAAAATGGCAGATTATATTAAAGCTAAAACAGCCACTCTAAGAGTCCAAATGAAATCAAATTCGGTGTTTCGAATGCTAGTTAGTTATGTATATGCTATTCTAAATATTAGAATTACTGCTAAGTACCCTAGAGGGCGCTTTTTCAATATGGCTGCCAAAATTCCATAAATAAGCGTTTTGGGGGCTGTTTTCAATTATTATCCAAAATTCAAATATAAATCAAGTGAAGATTTTTAAGATGTTTTTTTTATAATTTTCAAGGATGCTGAACAAGATTTTTTTATGTCCAACATGGGACAATGTAGATAACTTTCAAAATGGCCACCAAAAATTCCAGAAATGAAGCTAAAAAACAGCTATATAAGAGTGTAAGGTTGATATCAATTAATATTTCCAAATACAAGCATATAAATGCAGATGTTTGAAAGGCATTTGTTTATATTTCAAGCAATGCGGAATAAGATTGTTTTGGTCGAACCTCTGAGAAATGTGTTGGGAAATCTCGACGATAGAGGGCATTTTCAAAATGGCCGCCAAAATTCCAGAAACCGCTCATTTTTAAAGCAATTAACAGATTGATCTGAGAAAGCAAAATGAAATCATTTTGGGGTTGTTTTCTGAATGCTATTATGATAAATGCCACTAGAGGGCGCTTTTCAAAATGGCTGCCAAAATTCCAGAATGAACTATTATTAAAGGATAAAAAAAGCCATCTAAATCAAAATGAATGAAATCAATTGCGGGTCCTTAGGGATTAAGAAATAAAGGGTGATGCAGTATCCCTTATGGGCGCAATAATGTGTCCGATGTCAGAAAAAAAATACTAATGGACGAGCGTAGACAGAGGAGTCATTATTAATTTTTTTCCGGCCGAGGATAATTATGACGCCCCATAAATAATACTGCAAACCTTTATTTATATTCTATTACGAAAACAGATGATATAATGAGGAAAATGCATTCGCGCACCCATATTGCAGAATAAGGGCGTAAACTGACCATATCAGAATGCTGCCTTTCAATAATGGGCAGAGCAGAGGTAATATAATAATTGTTTCCGCTATTATAGGCAGTGATAGAATGATTAAATTACACCAGAGGTTTTTTCAAAATGGCAACCAAAAATCCATATAAGAGCCAGTCTTGTGGTTACCAGTCATTTTTGTTAAATGGGTCTGCAGGTTACTTGATGTTGGGAATAATATACTTAACACGCAACTCTGCCTTTATGAACTTTTCAGGGATATTAGCTAACGTCCCATCTTACAGTACAACAAAAGAATACAAAGTCCGTTGCTTTTGTTCAAAACTTATGGAGCTGGCACAAGTGTTGCGTGTTGTTTTTTTTTTGGGACACACGGTAGGATAAAGTTAGTTAGGTCTTTTAGAGTACCGTAAAAAGTTAGATTAAGGGTTAGATAGATTTTTTAGTTTAATGTTCAACTAACTCCCTCCGTGCTGGGAAACTTGTGTATCATTAAAGCACCTACGCGTCAGATGACATTTGAGACAGTTTGCAAAATATTTTGTCAGGTCATTTGGAACACCATCTAAAAAAAACACCCCAACACACAAAGACTATGGCTTGTTGGACTCATTCAATGCATTTTTCATACCAATATTAGTTTGAAAATTGTTAATAATTTTGAAATGTTTTGAACCCAAAACAAATCCAAGAATTGACAAAAATTATGTCGTGTTCGAGTGCCTCACATCCGCAGGGAGACAGTTCACAGCACAACCCAGCTGAGTTGGCTTGCCATTGACGAGTGATGGCTGTTTTCCCGACGACTTTCTGTTGTCATACCGACCACTCAGTTCTGCAATTAAAGCATTTCATTTCCCACGTCATCCAGACCAAAATGTCTCAAAGAAGCAGCAAAGTCCAAGATAAGGCTTTAGGTTTTTTTTTTTTTTTTTTTTTTTTTTTTTTAAATTTTACCTTCTGATATTATTTTTTCATTCAATTGAAATTCCTTACTTTTTTGACAAACAAAATTTTGGAGAAAAATCCATTTTCAATGTTCTGAATTCCCTATACCAACACCCAGTAAAGGTATTTTCCACGCTCTCTGGCTACCATATCGGATTGCCCACGGGTTCCAAATTCACACACAGATATTTATCGGTCGTGTACATAAAAATGTAACAAACGTGTTAAGTGTTTTTAGCCCCAAAATTACCTCTCAGCTGACCTACAAAAATCAGTCCGACTATTAAACTATTGTTTTTTTCTTTTCACAAATGAATCTAAAACAACTCAAATGTGTTTTTTTTTGTTTTTTTTACTTTTTTTACTTTTGGCAACTAGACCCTATTTCCGTACGAAATATCTGGATCATTTCTGTAAAAAAAACCCTAAAAAACATAACCACACACCTCACGCACACCACCAAACACCACACACCACCACACATCCAAACACTCCCGTGCGTCACATATACAATAAAGATGTTCTTCGAGATCCTAAGCGCTACTCACAATCCATTTTTGTTTTATGGTTTCACTGAATACCCTCGAAACGGTTATTTCCAAATTCAGGTTTAAGAGTATGAGTATCGTTTACCATTAGGTTTCGGGTAAGATAGAATAAGTTTTAGGGTTTTAAATAAAAGTAGGATAAAGAGTAATGTTTATGGTAAAGATGAGACATCCGTGGTTTCCAAAAAAAACGCAACTCAGCTTGGTGGCAAGCGCCATAAGTTTTGACAAAGCATGTGACTACTTAGTTAAATGTAAGGTAAGATGGACTGTTAGCTAATTACTCCCCGAAAAGTTCATAAAGGTAGAAGTCAATATTTTCTTTAAATATACCCCAGAAATCAAGCAACACTGTAGGACCCCATTTTTAACCCAAATTGAAGCGCGCTATTCAACTATCAACTTACAATACGGCACTTACGTGTTTCGCGCCCAGAACCACAATATGAATCTCTAAGTCCAACACCATCTTTTTTTTAAAGACAGCTACTGCCACCGCGAAACATAGAAATGTTTCCACTGAACTTGTAATAACTCTCAAAACATGCATTTTAACCACAGATCGAATAAGAAAGTATTCCACACCGCTTCCGTATGTCCAAATACAGAACAGTATTTGGATTAGCTAATCATTCCACTCATCATTTTTTGACGGGCAACCCAAGAGTTTATCTTACGCCAAATTTACTGACAGAATGAATATAATGATATATTTTTATTTGAGTTTTTGGTTGAAAACATAGGTTTTACTGTCATAAAGATGAAATGTACATTAGTTTCAGACCAAGCGTTTCCCACCCAACGTCATTTATCCACTTTATGTAAGTTGTGAGTTTGTCCTATGACTTAGTCATAGTTTTGATATCGTCTTGAAGTAGTTTGTTCACCAATAAATTAATGTTTATCATTACAGTTTAAGTAAAAAATTAGCTAAATCTGTCATGTGACCCATTTGAAGTTGTTTCTGCAAGAAATGTGGGCAAGTAATGTTAATGCAATCAATATTGCATTTGCCATTCTGTATCTTCATTTGTGTAGGTTCAATTAAAGTCCCATTCTGAAGTTTGGGCAAGACGGTTTAAGTGTTCTTTCTTGGTATTTTCAATGGTGCTGCACAAGATAGTTGGGTCCAACCTCTTGGGAATGTGGGGAACTCTCGCTAAAGGGGCCGTTTTTTTTAAATATGGCCGCCCAAATTAAAGAAAAGGGCATATGAAAGCTAAACACGCTACTAATAGTTTAATATGAATCATTTGGGGGTATTTCTTTGATGCTAATTATTGTGTAATGCTATCCAATAATTAGAATTTATTATAAGTAACTGTAAGGGCTCGGTTGTCAAAATGGACAAAATCTTTGTATAATAGCCCGTTTTGGGACCGTAATCACTTAGATTATATAGTGAATAGAAGTACTAATTCAAAGTGAAGATGTTTTGGAGGTATTGTTTACATTTGCAAGATGCTTGAACAAGATTATTTGGTCCAACCTCTGAGAATGTGGGGGACCCTCTCGCTAGAGGGCTGTTTTCAAATGACCGCCAAAATTCCCGAAAATGGTCTATATTTAAGCTAAGAAACGGCTATCTGAGAATCCCAATGAAATAAATGTTGGGTATTTCGAATGTTCTCTAATTATAAATTCTCCGATTTTAACTAATTAGGATTTATGATAAGGTACTTAAGGGCGCTTTTTCAAAATGGCCCCAAAATTCCAGAAAATTGCATATTAAGGCTAAAAACAGCCATCTAGAGTCCAATGAAATCAATTTCGGTGTTTCTTAATGCTAGTTTATTGTATTATTGCTATTTCCATAATTAGAAAATTATGAAAGTACCCGTGGATCGCTTTATTTAACTGGCTGCCAAAATTCTGTATATAGCCTTTTTGGGACCCGTTATCAAGTAATTATTAATGGTACAATTATAAAATCAATGTGAAGATGTTTGAAGGTATTTGTTTACATTTTCAAGAATTCTGACAAGATTATTTGGTTCAACCTCTGGGAAATGTTGGGGACTCTTAACTAAGGGCGTTTTTCAAAATGGCCGCCAAAATTCAAGAAAATTGCATAGTAAAGCTAAAACCAGCCATCTCGAGTCCAAATTGAAATCAAATTTCGGTGATTTCTTAATGCTAGTTATACTGTATTATCTAGTCTAAATATTAGAATTTATGCTAAGTACCCTAGAGGGCGCTTTTTCATCGTGGCAATAGGCCCAACCTAATCCATAAAATAGCTTTTTGGTGGCTGTTTTCAAATTATTATCAAATTCAAATATAAATCAGAAGTGAAATATTTTAAAATATGTTTTTTTAATTTTTCCCAAGGATTCTGAACAGAGTTTTTTTATGTCCAACATCTGGGAAAATGTAGATTACTTTCAAAATGGCCACCAACAATCCAGAAATGAAAGCTAAAACATCTATCCGTAAGATGTAAAAGGTGATATCACAATAATTATTTCAAATACAAGCATAAATGGCAGATGTTTGAAAGATTTGTTTATATTTTCAATTCAAGAATGCGGAATAGATTTTTTTGGTCCAACCTCTGAGAAATGTCGGTAAATCTCGATAGAGGGCATTTTCAAAATCGCCGCAAAATCAGAAACCCGCTTTTAATAGAAGCATATTAACAGCTATCTGAGAATCAAAATTGAAATCATTTTTGTGGTTGTTTCTTAATTGCATTTATGAATAAAGCCCCAGAGGCGCGCGCTTTTTATCAAACTGGCTGCCAAAATTCCAGAAAAGACTATAAAGATAAAAACAGCCATCTAGATTCAAATGACATCAATTTCTGGCGTCTATTGATGTAAGAAATAAAGGGTGTGCATTATCCTTTATGGGCGAATATGTTTCCGAGGTCAGAAAAAATAAATATGGACGAGGCGCAGCGGAGTCCATTATTTTAATTTTTTTCCGGCCGAGGATACATTATGATCCCATAAATTACTTCCAAACCCTTTATTTCCTACTTCTATTAACCGAAAACAAGCATGATATAATGAGAAAATGCATTCGCTACCCCCACTAACATCCTGCAGAATAATGGGCGTAACCGACTAATCATAATGCTGCATTTCAATAATGGCAGCATAGGTAATACTAATAATTGTTTTCCTCCGCTATTCTAGACACTTGATTATTGATAATACCACAAGGGTTTTTTTCAAAATGCAACCAAATTCCATATAATAGCCATTTTGGTGTGGTTACCAGCTCATTTTTGTAAAATGGGTTCTGCAGTTGTACTTGATTTGTTTGATCATATCTAACAACGATTGAACCTACCTTTATGAACTTTTTCAGGGATTTAGCTAACAGTCCCATCTACCTTACAACAGAAGAATAAGAAGTCACCGTGCTTTTGTTAAACTTATGGGCCTGCACCAAGTGTGCGTTTTGTTTTTTTTTGGACACCGTAGATAAAGTAGGTTAGGTCTGTTTAGAGTAAAAAGTTAGAATTAGGGTTAAGTCTAGATTTAGTTTTAAGATTTAATTAAATAGTCAGATTAAAAGAAATAATAGTTAGATAAGAGTAAGGTTTTAGTGTTAAGAGTAACGTTTAGTGTCACAAGCTTGGTTTAGGGTTAATAACATTTAGGTTTAGGGTCAAGAATAAGAGTTTATATAAATATAGGTCTAGGGTTAGAATAAGAGTAAGGTTTTAGAATAAGCGTCAGATTAAGAGTAAGGTTAGAAAAGAGTTTAGAGTTACGAATTAATGTATATGTTTTTAAGAGTTAGATTACGAGTTCGGTTTAGGTGTAAGAGTTAGATAAGAGGAACGTTAAGAAAAGAGTTAATTACGATTAGGTTATATCTTCAAGTACGCAAGCCATAAATGATTTGAAATGGGAAAATAATGTAAAGTGCCCATAATGAAGCAATAACCATATTCAAAGCTTTATACATTGCACCACAATAAACAAAACATAAAAACACATCCACATAATGGGTGGGTATTTAGATTTTAGGAAAAGAGGATATGAAATACAAATGAAAGCAACAATTTTTAACCAAAAATACATAATATAATTACAAAAAGAAGTTTTTACTTACAGATATGCTAAACTGTGGAATTCCTTGATGAATCTACTATACCGAGATCTTGCCATTTTTTAAAAAACAAAAACTGAATTGCACTAATGTTTTGGCATGGGTTTTAACTTTTAAACGTTCTCTGTTCGCTTATTTATTTTTGTTGTCCCCGTAGTTCATATTACATATATTGATAGTTTTAATGTTAATGTTATTGGTACATATTATATGTACTCGGTGGTTATTTTAGTCGTCTGTGTGTGATGGTTTTTGTGTGTGTGTGTGTTGTGTGTGTGTGGGTTGGGTGTGTGGTGGTGTGTGTGTGGTGTGTGTGTGTGTGTGTGTGTGCTTTGCGTGTGTGGGGCCTATTAGTGATATGTAAAAAATAAAGAGTGCCAGATGAGAGTCGACGGGGAGGGCGTGTCGTTGTTGGTATGTTTGTGTGGTTTTGTGTGGTGCTTGTGTGGTCTGTGTGTGTGTATCTTCTTCTGGGTCGTTCAGTCTGTCCAGTATTTTGGTGTCGTTTGATTTTTCATTCATTGCGAGTGGGGTTTTATTTTTAAATGAGCAGATAGTTGAATCTATGTGTTATGAGTCATGTATATAAATGTACCATATGCTCGGTGAGTCTAAGAAATGTAATTCATTAATAAATCGTTTTAATGGTGTTTGTTTAATATCTACTTATTTTAATTTTTATCCAATGCAATATAACTCACTTAGTTTTGATATTATCTACCCTGCTATTTTGTATATTGTCTTTTTATCTAATACACATCTAAGAACATTTTATTGACCATGGTTTTTTAACCGTTGTTAAATAAAGAAATAAGATATTATTATTTTTAATTTATTATCCTTTTCCTACGCTTGGATAAAAATTACTTATCCTGTAAAACATCGATTCTTAAGTTATTCGTTCCGACTATAATTGAAGGTCTAACAAGATATTTTTAAACTCTCTTCTTCCGTTACCCATTTAACAGTCAATATCTATGTTCTTCACATCTAAAAGCGCTGGACGCTAGTTTCAATAAGATATAGTTGGGTATTCCAAACCAGGTAACCCTTGCTTTTATTTTTTATGCCCAACTGTCCTCAATATCCGGTCCATCTCCGCCTCGCGATAAGCTGGTCAATCACTGCATTGATTCCCGTTTAGATAGAGAGCGTTGGTTGACCCCGGAAAGAAATCATGAACCGTTGAATGCGAAAATATTTTAATACTGTCAGTAATGCTTCATCTAATTTTATCATCAAATCCTCTCCCCAGCAAATGTTGACCAATATGCCATCTCGACTATGAACATATCATGTTCGTTCCCTTGGCTGTTTCAAGTCCTTATGTCTCCTTTCCAGGGAATCCTGTACCCTCTGGAGAAGCATTATTTTCAATCTTCCTTCGAGAGGTTCTGAAACTTCTGGTTAATACCGCTTGGTGATTCTCTGAATACTAAAATACTCGAGTCAACCTCGCTAGTGGGGGAAATCTATCTTCAAACAACTGCTGCACTGTAAAAATAACAAGGAAACTCCTCAATCATGTTCTTAATAACGGCAAAGTTGTCCTCGGATGAATGCCGGTTTATACTTATCGGCATATAACGAGTATTTTGACATATTTATCACTATTGCTATATGCTGTTTTCTTTCATGATATTCAAGACGAAGCAGCCTCGCCAGGAGCACTAGCCAGTCCAACCTGAATGTCCTCCTTCGAAGCCTTATCCCCGAGCTGTAGTTATTTTCTGGAGGAACCGTTAAAAACTGCTTCATCTGAGTTGTCCGGTCCCCCTTTTGAGCATGGTGTTTACATGGGGGCCCACCAATTCAAAACACAATAAATATGCTCCGCTGGTTTTCCGAGATTCAGAACAATAATTTTTGATGTTACTTTTTATCTCTTTCGAAGTTGGGTCTAGGGGCTTCGTTTCTCTTTCATTCTTCTCACGACAATAACCTCAGCTGACGTCCTTCCTTTCCACAGTTAATTTCTCCCGTTTCCTTCAAAAGGATTTAGAAATAATGTTTCCAGTTGTTCATAATTGCTTCCTTTGTTATCTACCATGCAAAAGGGGAACGGGCGGAGCAGTGCAAGTTCTTATATATAACTCTGTGAATTTTCTATTTAGAATTTTATTCTAATAATAACGATTTGTCTTTTAATGGTTGCCCTGGCATGACCCTTATAAGGTCTTGTCCTGGACTAAATGTATTTCCTTTATTGTTGAATTCTTTTTAATGAAATATACAGATATTTGATATAGTAAGAGTTATAGTTTGGTTTAAGAGTAAGAGTTAGCGTTAACAATTTATGTTTAAAGGTTTGATTAACAATGAATTTATGGTTAAGAATAATAGTAGATGAAGCTTAAGACAAAGAGTGAGATTATAATTAGGTATAGGTGGATCAGAGTTAGATTAAGACGTACGGTTTAGGTACGGTCACAGGTGGTGGCAGTGGATCAGCGCTTCCCTCATAACATAAAGTTTGGGTTCCAGCCCCGCTGTTGTGCACTTGGCAAGCGCACTTTACATATCTTTGCCTCTATACACCCAGGAGTATAAATCGGTACCGGCATATATCGGGGGAAGCAAAACAGACTCGCTGTGCGGAAGGAATGGAGTTATATGAGGGAGTCTTGCCCCAAACGCCAATGAAAGAGAGCTGAGCACTCCGCCAAGCGGGCGCAGCCAATTTGCTTTTCAAGGTTTAGGGTTAGGATGAAGTCAGCTTAAGAGTAGGTATAGGGGTAAGAGTTAGAGATATAGTTATAGATTTAGTTATAGCATTACAATTAGGTTTTATGGTTATTAGTAAGAATTAGGTTTAGTTAAGAATGAAGTTACATAAAGATATGTTTAGGGTTAGGAATGACGAGTCCAGAGTTAGGTATAGCTGTATTAAATATTTAGATTAAGATTAGGTTAAGGGTTAAGAGTTAGGTTTAGATTTAAGAGTATGCAGTTAGTGTTACAAGTTAGGTTACAACAAATTCAAACTATTTTTACTCATCAGTACTAAAAAATATTTTTTGTTTTGGTCTTTGCGTTGGTCTCAATTAGTGGGCAATGTTTTCCCCAAAAAATCCTCAATGCCCCACCTCCACAACAAATTGGTTACCGCATTGGCTTGCCCGCATTATAGATTGGCAATGCTGTCAATCTAACTTATCTAGCAGTAACTACGTCCACAATATTTGATATTAATAATTCAATTGGAAACACTGAGAAATCTGCCATTTCTCTCGAGAGTTACTATTCGCTCACTACCTGTTCGCGTTACTGCTCTCGCCACTATTATATTCTATCGAAAAATGGGCGAATCCATATTCTCTGTATACTAGAAAAGCGGAGTTCGCTCTCTCTTTATACACAGAACTTCAGTGGAATTAATGGTTAGGCAAACGCAGGGACTGTAGCACAACACACGGAACAGGGAAATACCATCAGACAGTAAAAGTGGCGTTGTTTGAGGAGAGAAGAGAAGTATTCGAAAGATAGAACTTCTGTTAGGCACCGAGTAAGAGTATAAAAATAAAAATCTGCAGGCAAGAAGATGATTATACGGAGGAGTACTTGTAAGCACATTGTTGTGGTTACGGCGCACCGAACATAGAAGGCGAAAAGAATTGCACCACCTGCGATTCTGGTCATTTGACCCTTATTTAGGGCTTTGACCTTAAAGGTGCACGAGGAAAATTTCACTTACAGGTGTCCCTAAAAATCGAAAGTACTGAGTTTTACCCTGATGTAGGCTTTTACATCAAAATATCCCCATCTGTAGGATTTAAACTGAGAAATGTTTCTTTGGTACTGTACAAAAAATCGTGAAATTCTATTTCGTATCTGAGCAAAATACGAAATTCAGCCTATGTTTTACATTGAAATAAAATTTTGACAGCTTTTTTTGACCAAGATCGCAATCGGATTCTAGAAGAAATTCAAAATGACCTAAAAATTTTGCACCAATTTTATAAACTGGCCATAAAAACATCGTTAAGGGGCATTTCGTGATCAACAGCCTAGTCTCCCGGACGTACTCAAAAAAGGGAGATTCGTGTATCATCTGAACCGTAGCCTTAGTAATCCACGTGCACTTATCTTACGTGCAAATTTTCGAGGTATCGTGTAAGAAATTCACAATTTGAAACTCAGTTGACGGACGATTAATGTCCCAAAG
>JAMKCH010050317.1:0-10435 GCA_023653785.1 Ophioderma brevispina
TTTCAACATGACCTTTTGACATAATCAACTATTGACGATCCCATTGGCACCTATGACATAAGTTTGGTTCCAATTGAAGATTACACTTTTCAATTGAGGTCACTTTAAAAAAAACTTACAATTTGTGACACACCCATCCACCACACATCCACCCATACACACGCACAACGATTGCTAAGTTGTCCTCCAGCTATTGCTGGCGGCCCACAAAAACCTAAATTTATGATTTTGGGTCAAATCATATTCTGAGCAAATTTGATGAGATCTCTCTTTCATATGTAGACACTGTTATAGATAAGGTCGATTCATTTAAGTATTTGGGTGTGTTTTCACCAACAATTAAGTTGGAATATCATGTAACTTTTATATCAAATAAGGTTTCCAAATTCATTGGCATTATTCGTACGATATCTGCCCCAAAAAAGCTTGAATATGCTTGCCAATGCTGTTTTTCCACACTTCGATTATTGTAGTGCTGTATGGTCAAACTGTAATGCTAATTTATTATCTAATTCTCTTCAATATGCTTGCTAGAGAGATACTAGTGCTGCTATCTCCTGTTGCTGACCTAATCAATAATTTTTCCTAAATTGGTGTAAACTTGATAAATGGCGGAAAAACATCTTGTTATTCTTGTCTCTAATTCCAATGGGTTCTGTCCCAGCCTTATTTGATTTCGCAAGTTTCGTTTGTTGAGCATATTCATATAAATGCACTCGTCAGCCAAGTTCCAAACTCTTGTTGTCCCTAGTTGTTGGAACATCTCAAGGTAAGCGTTCCTTCTATATAGTGGGAGCTACGGCAGGGACAAACATGAAACGCATGTCCTGGCAGAATTATTAATGCTGAATTTAAACATGTTTTAAAAATGCCATTCTTTAAGTTAAATATTATTCACTTCATGATGCTTGTCAATTCATTTTACAAGTATTTTATGAGAACTGCAAGCTTTACATTGCATCATGCATTGTATTATCATTACACTCCATGGTGAATTTACTTGTGCATCTGTTGTGAATGTGCAAGTGTGTGTAGGTATGTGTTTACATTGTGTGTATGTGTTTACATTGTGTGTGTGTGTGTGTAAATATGTGTTTGTGCGTGCATGCGTGCGTGCATTGCTCATTGAGTTAACAAAGTGTGGGTTTGTACAGGTAAGCATACGAGGGGTTAGTGCGAGTTGTAATAACTTACACATCTATTCTGTTTGATACATAGTTTTAATATTTGCTATGTTTGTTTTTATTATTTAATATGTACTGGGTAATTGTAAATGTTGTGGCGTGCCGCCTTGGAGATTAAATAATTATCTAAGGTCAGCTATGTCATAGTCCTGCAAGGATCATGCATGCCTACTCCTTAAAATGTTTTGACCCATAGGGTTTGAATACACATAGCAATTACACCATTATGTGCTCAAAACTACCAAAAATGTGAAAAATTAAATGCTTATATAGTTTACCTCGCTATTGTATACTCTAATCGATATTAACATCTAATATCCAAGACAGTAAATATGCGGCTCAAAAAATCAAATAAGCTAGTAACATCTGTTTTATATATTACCTGTCGATGAATAATTTGGCATTTTATAATGTTATGTACTAGTCTAGCCATGTCAAATATCTAGCCATTTACATAATATGATGCCTATTAAACAGCCACCTGTTTTGGAATATTTTGGTTGTGATACTTGACCCATTTATTTGTTTTTAAAATGAGGCTTAAAAATTTTAAATAGGCCTAAATATGCACATTAATTAGACAAACATCTGACATTTAATTTGGAAAAGTGCTTTAAAATATACTCCCCGCCTCAAAAATCCGAACGATGTGAAATGGCCATCACGTGCTCAAACTTGCTTCAAATGACCGCGCCAAGCCAGCTGGATTAAATTCTCTCAAACTTCCACATCATGCTTCGTCTTGATGCATTACGTACACAGGTCAATAAGCAAACACATTATGCGAACAACGCTCCTGGCATTTATTATTACTAGCTGGAATGCCCGCTCTTCGCGCGGGGCTCCCCGCAGTTGAGTGAACGGGATGCGTCACTGAAATAGAAAAGATCACTGAAACTGAAGCGATCACTGATACAGAAATGATCACTGAACCAGAAGCGTTCACTGAAACTGAGCGATCACTGAAACAAAATGATCACTAAAACTGAAAGCGATAACTGAGAAGTAACACATTGGCGACACCGTCATACTCAAACCAGTGGAATACACAACTCATCAAGTCACTCCCGTATGATTTACCCGTAATCCTGACGTTTAAGACTCCCCGGTCACAAAAACTTTTATTTAACTCATTTCCCGTATCATATCCTGTATCTCGTTTAGTTTAACAATTAGTTCATTTTCTCGTATTTTTTTAAATAAAAAATGCCCATCTTTAATCCCGTATAAGTTTCCATTTAAATTTTCATAGGTATATCCTCATTTTTTTTCCTCTCATAACGCCTGATCCTCAAATTCCCGTATAAACTTGTCCTTCATCCTGCAGTTTATGAATTCCCCCGTCGCAACATCCCGTGAGCGTATGTTTTCCACAACTCAAGTTCCGTATAGTCCAGCATATCCCGTAGCTTAGCCCTATGTGGGCCTACTTCTATTTTCGAAACTAAAAACCGCCAATATTTCATCCGTAAACTTACCGGATATGTCGGATTTTTCTCAAAAACTAATCTCAAAACTACTTCCCGGCGTGTGTTCTAACCCGTACTTTCCAGCAACAATCAAAGCGGAAAATAAAACATGAAACTGTTATTGATCATTATTTCTTTTACCCACATCACCGTTATTAAATATAGCTCGGTGGTTTTGCACTACCGTACACAATGTATAAGGCGCCTGTTACTTGCGTATACCGCCATGTAGCGATTCACGCGTAACAGTTTGCGTACCGCAGAGAGCGTCTCACGCGTAACCACCCCCGTCGCAACGCACCACGCATACGCGCCCCTTAGTTAACGCGTGCAAACAATACGGTAATTTTCATAGCAACCGAGCACTATGTTCGTTGATTTTTCAGTCATTTTCTGAACGGGACTTCGTCCAAATATATGCGCTAAACCGTCGGTATTCCTCATGCAACCTTTCATGTGAATTTGGCCAAAATATGGAGTCGCAAACTGAGGAGCATTTTAGCGAAAATACATACATAAATAAAACATTTGCAAATTATAAGTAAGATAATTCACCTAATACCTTTTTAATACAGTCATTATATCGTTCGGATTTTTAGGCGGGGAGTTATACTTACAACAAATACGTGGTTTAAGAACGAGGACAAAAGGAAAGAGACTTTTACCTCATAATGAGACAGAGATTGATTATGGTATGGGCAAAGCGAAGAGAAATTTCTGAGAATGTTAAGGTGATTCCAGGATAATTGCACCAACACATTGCTGGTTGCAGATATGGACAAGATGGGAGGAAGGTGAAATGCAGATGTTGGGTTTGAAGAAGTTGCAAAGGCGAATAGTGTAATGGGCATGTGCCGAGGAAGGAGTCCTGACGGCATGGTGTAAAGGTGCTTGTTCCAATTATGTCTATTCGTGTTCTCTACTTGGTATGAGAGCCTTGCACTTGTACATGTACACCCCCATCAAGTATTGTGGAAACAACTTGAGGTTTTGATGGAAGAAGCAATAATGCATATTGCAAAGTCCTATTCAATAATGTGCTAATATTGATGGTTAACCATTAAAACAGCGTTTTTTTTTTGTATCTTGGGAATAAAATGTATTTGAGGGCTCAAATTTCAGGACGACAATGAGAAAAATATGGCCTTTCATCTGATATAAGAAAAACGGCCCTCGCTTTTCAAAATTGGGCGTATCATGCGTAAACACAGAAGTGCAGGTCTGATTGGCTTTTGAATCAGGTCATAGCCATAACAACAGCGCGTTTCATCGGATTGGCTGATTGCGCATTCAACTTCCGAGCAAGTTGCGTAAAGAGTAAATACCGTGTTGTTCCTAATAAACGCCCCTGCTCTAATAAACACCCCCCTACGATTTTTGGATAAAACAATTCAAGAAAATGAGTTAAGCTTACCTAAATCACATGATTTAATGGCCGAGACTGTCGTAATCAATATCATAATCACTGTTGCCATCAATGCTTTCTGCTTATGATCCATCACTAGTGGTAACTGGCCGCCCAAGCCCATTACAACTAAATCTTAGAGCACTGAAAAATGCACTTTCTCGTCGATTTCACCAGGCGACCCTCGGTTATTAAAATGTTATAAAATGATCCTTAGATATCTAACATCGTCAGGCGTGTGGTTTGTTCAGAAAGTTTACCGTCGCAAAGATCGGGTACGGTGTTTTTTGCAGATTTCCAAAATGGCTTCCAAATAGCGTGGGCTATAGCATGTTCGTAGTTGCTATGACGAGTGTGACGTATTTAACACAGTAGTAGTGCACAGTTGTAATAGTTTTTTAGGAACTTTGACCTCGGTAGGTGCGAAAACAGCTCATCCGCCTGCTCGTTCGTTTGTATTGGTAATCGGCGAAAATAAGCGTATTCATGCCCATTCTAAAGAATTACCAGGGAACAGTCCAGAGGCCTTGGGTTGTCCTGAAACTGTGTAAGGTGATTTTGTGGGGATTTTTGACTTTAATAAACGCCCACCCTTTTGAAAATGCACCGCTCCTGGGGCGTTTATTAGGAACAATATGGTAGGCCCCACCCATATCGCTCATTAGCTGATCGCGAGCGTATACGCATTCAAGAGGGGCCATTCTTTTGTGACAGCTACTTTACTTCCGGAAATCAGGGGGTCCCAAAGATGATCGGAACATGCACCTTTAAGAAGGGCTTTTGAATTTGATGGAAGAACCAAGTGGAGGAGGACAGTAGGAGGGTTGGGTTGGGTTGGGGATGGAAGATGCATTGAATTGGGCGAAGTGGAAGGAGGGAGTAAGGGCGATTTGCTACCAGTGTGAGCTGAATCCGGCCACCCCCGTTTTACGGGGACAAAACCAGATTTAAAACTTTGGATGTGACCTGCTCTGCGTTGAGTGTGATATGCATAAACACGGAAGTGTTTAACTCTGATTGGCTGATTATCGTTCATGGCAACAGCTCAGTTTGAGAGTTCCTCAGATCATATAAACAAAGCTCCACCCCTTTAACACGTTAATGACATGTGCTGCATTGGTCATTATGGAAGTACTTTGATGGCGAATATAATCTCACTATGTACCATCAAAGGGGGGGGGGGGGCATCAGGTTATTAGGGTCAAAGGCTGACTCAGAGATATCGAAATATAATTTTTTAGTGCATTACATCATTGGAAAAGTTTTTGAACGATCACACACTACCTTCAGCATCATACGCAGTTAAAGGTATTTGTTATTTTGTACGCTTGCCAGGCCTGTAACCAGTGGGGGGCAAGGGGGCAGATGCCCCCCCCCAATTCCAAAAAGCAAAAAAAAAAAAAAAACCCTAACAATGCTCAAAACGGCAAAAAAAATGCAATTTTGCCAGCAGAGCAAGGGCTTTATTAGGGGCTTATATAATGCCATTTTGTCAAAAAAGGTTACAATTTTGATGTCAAAAAGGTCCACTTTTGCCAAATCCCCCTCCCACCTCCCCCAAAATTATGTCATTTTGTCAAAAAAGGTTACAATTTTGGTGAAAAAGGCCCATTTTGCCAAATCCTAGGGGCGGGGGGGGGGGGGGATTTTCCCCTTGGGGAGGGGAGGGCCGAATTTTGAGGGAGAGTCCCCTTTTGAGAAAATTTGCCTCTCCCCTAAAAAATCCATTCAAAAAACTTTTCAAAAGATAAAAAAAGTCAAGAAAATATTGTACACCATTTTATGTGAGTACAACACTACTATACTAAACTGGGTGGACTGAAACCCTTTGACGAGCACTACTTCCTGGTTCTCTGCCATGGCAGAAAAAAGCACTTGTCGCTGCTTGGCCACGAAATTGATATGCTGTTTGCTGTGTCACACCTGCGGGACCACGCACCATATGCCTGATAGCTCCGCCACTTTACAACCATCCCGGAAACACAAAACGTTTTCAAAACGTTTTCGAATTGGTTTGAAAATGGTGTTTTGCGTTTTGAAACGTTTTTAAAAACGTTTTTAAAACGCTTCCAAAAAACAATCCGTTTACCGAACTTTGGGGAATAATTTTGCTGAACGTTATAAAAAAAAACGTTTTTTTTTCAACGTTTGCCCTACTTCATGTAAATTTAATATTCAACGTTAATAATACGTTAAAAACGTTCCTCCGACTCTATTTCGATAATTTTTTTCAAAAGTTTAACATATCGTCTTTATTCATTAAAGTCGTCATCGTAATCACCACCCAAGGCGCCGCCCATGCCGCAGTGTCGCTGCAGTCGTTATTGTCATCATCGTCATCAATTGGCCATCGTTTGTCGTTGTTTCCCTGCGGACAGTTATTTATTTTCCGGCAAAACAACAACACAAGTCTCATTGTATAGGCATGCAGTACAAAAGGTCCAGATTATGAACCCAGTTCACCAAATACAAGGATATTTATAGGATGGAGTGTATTCGTCACGTGACAAATGGTATAAACGAATCATACTGACAGCTCAGCCCTTTTAGTATTTGAAGTTCGCATCGAAAGTAACTGCAAGTCCACGCGTCTGGCTTCATTTTTTTCGGTTTCATTTCGATCCTGTCCTGGAATTTGGGATATTATCCTTATAACCAACGGTAAGTCCAGCATTTAATCATTGATTTACAGAATTAAATTTTCAAACCCCGTATATAGCTGTATTGCAACTAAACCCACTCAAACTACGTACATCGTACAACCGTCTACGTGTCCATGTCGCATTATCAGTATGGTTAACTGTTGTTCTAACCCCGGGTCCAGGCCCCGGGTTTTAACTCATGATATCTCATTTTTTTAATTTAAATAAGTTTTCATTTTTTTTATTTTTTTTATTTGTTTTCAATAAAATATAATCATAAGATTGTACTCTTGCATTCTTTTTGAATTAGACTGAGATCATACTGCAACTTTTCTTTTCAGAGTAAAATCTGACGTATTTTGTAATCACAAATATATTCGATATCTTCTAAAGCACGATATCATCTCTGGCTTCCATGGAATAAATTAATAAAAAGAGATCAGTTGAGGAAACTTACATGTTCATTGTAGAGAGTAAACAAAATATAATTTTGAAACAGAACTTGGTGTACACACCAACCAGAAATTATCATTACATTAAAAGCACAAACTTCAAAGGCAGTGTGAGGTATATTTCTTAATTTGCCCAACAAATGAAGTTAACCGAGAACGACGGTATGCCTACTACTACTAGTACTAGCATAGAAAACTGGTAGAATTTCGCACTGGATTCTTGCTTTTAATGTTCATTTTACATAGTTATCAGTATCCTATGAGCCCCAGTTATAACAAAAATACTGTTTCCAATTAATATTGTTTTATATTATTAATTGTAATGATTTAATGCTTGGACCGGTTGAACAAACATTTCTCTTAAAATCTTTTATAGTCTTTTTTATGGTGATATTCCTGGATGATGATGATACCTCTGATAATTAGTTATACTTAATGTGTTTCAGAAATCGTTTGTGATAAAGAAATGACTCGAAATAGTCGATTACGCTAAGACTGGTCCTTGCACTGAAAATCTACTTAAGCTTGATTCGGAACTCATGGCCTAATATTGTATTAGACTGCCGTAGAACTATAGAAGGTGATCAAAGCAATGCTGGAACCAAAAAAATGTGGACTATTGAGATCAGTTGATTGTGATGATATTCTTATACTTGATATAATTTAACGTTCTTTCTTTCTCACCGCCTGCCTTGCCCTAATCAAAATATATTAGATTCCCCCACTTTGTTCAGTACAGCGTATTTGGAGTGGCCCCTGTCCTATGAACCCCTGCTGCCTGCATACAACCAGGTAACCGGCTAAAGTTTTCGCACAACCGTGGGACAAACAAAGTGTTTATGGTGTTTTATGCCGTTACTGGACATACTATTCCCATTGTATTTAGTCTGGGTATTTCTGAATACATGTGTGTGCTACATCTCAATTCCAGTGTTAAGGGATGGTAAACAAAATGGTATTATAAGACAGATTTGCACTAAGTAACGCCTATAGTAAAAAGTTTCCTCTGTAATCCTTTAACTTTATAACGACGGGAGGTCTTAAATTGTTTTCCATGACCATGCGTTTTTATGTGAGCCAGTAATCGGCTCTCTGTAATTTGCAGAAAAGCAGAAATTGCAGAGTATCAGGTGTTAGTTGAGTTGTAAATTCGGTATAACCTTACTATATTCCTTAACTATTATGGTTGGCCAATGCCTCACGATGGCATTATAAATAATGCTCGGTTAATGATGGTCTTAATTATTATAGCATTTCTATATAAATAAAATGATTTAAATTCAGTTCTTGGTGAATTTTTTGGGCATGATTGATAAAAATCTAACCAGAGGATTAAATCATGTTGATAAAATTTCTTCTGGGGAGGCAAGAGCACTGCCAAATACTGTGTGATTTTTTTTCTGCTAAAAGGCCTACATGTGTGATTGTCAGGTACAAAAATCCTTCAAATTGGATGGTAAAAATTGAACAGTAATGTGCAGGCATTTTAAATAGGCTTTTTGTAGCCTTTTACAGTATTTTCCTGTAAGTTTCGCTGAAAGTTCACATGTACAATTATAATTCGTTTCCAGTTTAACTGTTTTTCCCCTCCGATAATGGCAATCAAAATCACGTCAGAAGAAAGATATGTATGAAGTTTTTGAACTATCAGAAAGAATTCCTGCCAGTGAAACAGCCAGTGACAATGAAGAAATGCCTTCCCCATTAAGAAAATCATACAACTAATTCTGCAATTCAGAAGATGAATATCAAGGGTTTTTGCAACTAACCCCAACTCATCAAGGTTTATTAACAAGGTACTTATATTCGATTCATCTCTGTACTACGTATTATCATTGTATAATTCCGTGTAGGTTTCTCAGACTGGTATCACGTCATATACGCGGTAATTTATTTCGCCTGGCCGTATAAATGGAAAAACGTAAACAAATAAATTCACAGTGTAATCATACTTTAAAATCACTCATTAACTAATCACATTCTCAAATAAGACTCATGTTAAACATTTTGAAACACTTTTATCTGCTTAACCCTTTCCGCAACCGAAGTTAATTTGAAGGATTTCATTGTTTTGAACTGTCACCTAAAGACATGTCTATAGATTCCTTCGACAATTCCATGCATTTCCATGGCAAAAAAACGCCTTGCCCTGAGGTTGTAAAGAAGCTGTATAAACGTGAAAATTCTACTCCACTCACTTTTGGATGTTTCCACATTTGAGATACCAAAATAGTATCTGAATGTATTTTCAAGTACAAAAACCCCTGGCCATAAGTTGCAATCATGGCAAAAAACAATTTTTTCTAAAATTGATTTAAAATTTGCACCAAGGATTTCTTGACGACTCCTTACGTAATTAGTCATGATACGAGTGTTCAGACAGATGCGTCTTCCCATAATCCAAATAGTGCTAAAAACGTTTGATTTGCTTGTCATGTTTCCCTAAATATGACGGTTTAAAGTAGGCCCAGCTAATGATGGTCTTGCCGATTGTTCTCCAGAAGGAATACAGCCAGGAACTGCTGCAAAATGGTTTGCAAAATAATCACTAAATGGATTATATGGTTTGTCAGGGTCTACTGGCAAATTTTTAGGGTAACAATCCGAGTGGTGTAGGACCGGAAATGAGATAATGTCAATAGACAAGGCGGTTCTTAACCACAGTCTCGCCTGCTTTTTGCGTATAGCGTGTAAGACAAATATAAGCAGCACACCAGATACAACTGTAACAGTAGAATGTTTCCCAAGAAGTTGGCAAAGCAGATACAGTGGAGGATTGCAGATATCCCCCTCCCCAAACAACAACTCCCCCTCCCCCCAATACCCTACCATACACACCGCCACCACCTTGCACATTCCACCACCCCCACCGCCATCCCAACAACCCCATCCCCTCACACCCCACCCCCTCCCACACCCGCACACAACCCCCACTCTACCCCTCCCCAACACCCGCAACACCCCACCCACCCCCCCCTCCCCCATCACACCCAAGACACCCCAAACAACCACATAAGACCCCTCTCCCAACACCCCTCAACACCCCACACACACCACCCAACAATCCCCCCTTAACCCCGCACCACCCCCTTAACCCCCCATCCCCCTCCCTCAACACCCCTCAAAAGCCCCACTCCACCTCCCCAACACCACACCAAAACACCCCTCAATTTCAATACTTAGACCAACACCGCCACCGCTCCACACAACCTCGCCTCCCCTGTGTAACCCCTCAATACGAGCCCACTCAATGACCCACCCCTTCCCACAACACCCCTCAACA
>JAMKCH010050318.1:0-83389 GCA_023653785.1 Ophioderma brevispina
TTATTACTAATAACTAGTAGTATAATAATGAAAATAATACTTATGAATAAATAATAACAATCATAATTTATAAGAATTAGATCTAAATTATTATCGTAATAAAAAATAATATAATTATATAATGATAAAAAATGGAATTTTAATAATAATAATAAATAGCAATGGTAAGTAATAAAATGAGTTGAGGGATTCTTATATGGACAGTGTTGGGGGAAAAAAAAAAAAAAAAAAAAGGGGCCATATACACCAAAATAATAAAAAATAATAACCATATAATTAATATGGTATTTTAATAAGAAAATAATATTATAAATAAAATAACAATAATAATATAATTATTATTAAATTTTATAATAATAAAAAATAATGATTATAAATTATATAATAATTAAAAATGGAATTTTAATAATAATTATAATATATAATGGTTACATAATAAAATTGAATTGAGAGATTATATAATGACTGTTTTGGTTGAAGCCAGGCACCAATATGGGGGGTGAAGACTATTAATTAGCATTATGATAAAATAATAAATGTAATTATATAATAATGAAAAAGGTCAAATGTGAATAATAATTAGTAATAGGATAAAAAAAAAAATATGTTAAATAATAACAATGAATTGACTAATTGATTTATATAATGACTGTTTTGGAAGCGATCTACACCAATATGGGGGGTGAAGACTTGGCTTCCAAAAAAAGTAGAGTAGGTCCCAAAGTAAGGGGGTTCGTACCACATGAAGTCGAAGCTGAGGGTGTTTCACCCGGCTGAATGTATGTGTGTAAATTTGTGGGTGTGTGTATTGTATGTGCGTGTGAACGTATTTGTGTGTACGCCTTCATACTGTGGTAGAAATGTTTGTTAAGCGGAATCTTCATCAGGACGCTTGAACGCATGACCCGATCAATTAAGTGAATAAGGTCCTTTACATATGTTATGAAGAGCTTCGTGGGGTCCCGACTGCAGTAAACGCATTGATTCCTCAGTTTACTTTTTAGGATTGTATGATTTATGCTAACTTTTTGCAACGGAAAATTGCTACGAACTATTTAGTTCATTCGACTTTATGCCTATTTTGTAGGATCATAGAGATTAAAAAAAAAGTCACGCGCCGATTCCCCTCTTGTGTTTCAGAGAATCGAACGGAAGGGGACTGACTCATCTCTGAATAGTCTTCAACACCACAGGTCAAAATGAGAATGGAAGGTTTTTAAAAGCCCACTATCAGTCATTTTTTCCCAAAACCAAAAATGCCCATTTTGTCTTAAATTGCGAGTGTTAAGGTCATATCAACACTTAATTAATGTTCAGTGAAACAACAGACAATAATACCATTTTAAAGCGGTTGAAAGTGCCATTTACGACTTCTGCGCCTAAAAAAAAGTCGGATCCCGACTTTTAGAGTACACAAAGCATAAAAATCATCATTTCTGACAAATACAGCGCGTTACGCTTAGCCACCTTACAGGGGGTCTTTATACAAAACAATTTCCAACACAACAGTGCAAAAAAAATGCACTTTGATGACAAATTAGGGGGCGGTGGTTTACATTTTGAAAAAATCGTGATAGTGGCTTTAAGTGCGAAGCCAAAAGTGCGGTGCGCAATGATATCATCGAAGGCGACAAAAAATTACAAACACAGTTGGGCGGGATACATTTTCCTGGGCTCATAGATCCCCATCTATTCACAAAAGCGTTAAATAGTTGCCGACTATAACGCCAAACTAAGTTTGGAGTCATGGCTGAATATCAAGTATGCGATAATAATAAGCTATTGTGGGCTTTGTATGGGAAATCCATTCTCCCTATTGAATCAGGGAACGATAAACGTTAGATTTAGAATGCTGTTACCCATGGCAATTTCGAGTGTTGTATAGTGTGCAGTTATATTAAGATAATGAATGACTATTGTAATGTTCATTTGCATATCTAGTTAAACTATGATAATCCGCGCTATTCGTGAATTCAGGGGATTCATAAGGATATGGTTACAGTCATACCGCCTGCTATTCGCTAGGATTACTTATATTCATGGAATAATATTTAAAACAACATCATTTTACATCAATTTATTTTGCATAAGGGTGAATCATTCTAGCTATACATTGAGCTACCTATCCCAACTTCAAATTCCATAGGTTGATAGTCCAGGTAAGTCTTGTACATACTCTATCATATATTTCGTACCTTCAACATAGTCCAAGACCGAGATAGGACGCATTTCGTAATTCTAATACCTTCTAGCGTTGAATAAATTATCAAAGGTTTCTTACGACTAAAAATATAAAATTGAGAATTTTCTGCAGAGACAACCGAGTTGGCACATGACATTTGCATACATATTCAATATTGGGGCTACGTTTCGGATTATGCAAAAAAAATCTGAATTTTAGGGTATGTCGGGTGCAAGGATGTAGATGAAATGCCACAAACGCACAATTTTTTTCAGGTTAACTCAAGGCCGGTGATCATGCGCTATAAGGCTTGATTTTAAGCTTCAAAGAGGGCTGATATACCAATTACATGCACACTCGCCCTTAACACTTAGTGCCTAAGGTGTTTTCACTCACGTTTGGTGCCTAAGGGGGGGGGGGGTTTCCATGAAACCCTCCCCCCTAAGAAACCACTTTCCCGATGGATTTTCAAATGAAACTCATACCACCTTTGAGGGGCATAGACAAGGCCTAAAGTGCAATATAAATGGTTCCGGTTTAATCGTCTGGAAATTAGTGGCAAATCATTGTTTTCGAATGCGGACAAATCGCTCAAAAAGTAACATGATGTTTTCGCGACCCTGCTCCCAGCATACCCATTGCAAATCATTTTGATGTTTTATATCTGTTCTAGAAGGACAATTTACATATTTTAACACAACATACCATTTTGTAACATTCTTGTATTTTTCGTGGGTGCAGACTTATTTGACATAGGTTTGTATAGCAATTGCGCGCAGTCGCTCGATGAATGGATCGCTTCTTTTATCACATAAAGGTTAATTATTTTTCTGATTATGTAATTAATTTTTTTTTTTTTCCTGCATGAACTACATAATGCAAAATATTTCTGGCAACAGGGTTTGCTAATTTTTTATTTTTAAATCACACTCCCGGTGGTGTCCAAGGGGGGGGGGGTTCCTAGGAACCCAAGCTAATTTCTCATTAACGGGGCTAGAAATTTTAGTAATTTTTTTTTTTTTTTTTTATGGAAGAAGCGCATCAATAAGTTCAAATTACAAAAAATTAGAGCTCGAAAATATTTTTCACTACTGATACATCTGCCGGAAAAACAATCTTGGGTACTATGGAGCCCCCCTTAGGCACTTAAGTGTTTAAAAATAGGATCATATCAAGTTTGTTGAATAAAGTTGTTGACCATAAAAATAAACGTAATTGTTGCCCTTGAAGCTTTTATAATTTTTTTTTTCATTATCTTTAGCGTTAGAAATCATGCTTAACCTTTTGTATTTTTGTTTGTTTGTTTTTTTATGGTTTTTCGCCACATTTAACCACTGGTATTCCTGGGATCATTAGTGAACGTGTCACAAAAAACCGAGTCTTTTACGAAGGCCATTAAACCATCGTTCATTGTAGTCCATTTTGGAAAGGAAAAATTTCAATGTAATTTGACAAAGTTTTAAAGAGCTTCTGCTTAAAATGATACACATTTAAGTCGTTAATAGTGCGATCACAATTTTTGCCCGTTCAAACAACTGAGTGCAGATTTTGCTAACGTTAACCAATAATGGGCATCATTAATGTGATCTTTGATGGAGCATTATTATTATTTTCATCATGAGGCTTTATTTAAGTAACTGTACCTTTAACACTTTCGTAACTTAAAGACAATATCAGCGGATATATCTTTAAAATGTAAACAAATCGCGCCCCCTATTTTTCATCAAGTCCATTTGCTGCACTGTTTGTATTGGAATGGTTGTATTAAAGACCTCTGTACGACCTGGCTAAGCTTAGCACGCCGTATTTGACAAGAATGGCGATTTTCTGCATTGTTTAACTTATTAAAGTCGGGATCCGACTTTTATAAGACAACAAAACAGTCGGAATTGCATCTTCAAGACCACTTCCAATGCTTTAGTGTCTGTTTTTCACAAAGAGCCATAGTATAAGGTGTTGATAGGACCAGGACAAGAAAGAGGTAGAAGGAAGCACATCGACACACTTGACTTTTGAACGATCTATCGGCCGCCCATAATTGCAATTGTTATTCATAGTCTCTCAAGTGGCCCTTCCGAGGATAATCCACTCATATTTTCTCGCTCGAGAGAATTCTCATGTCGTGGTTGTTTCTCTTTATTGCGAAGTAAATACTCAACATATGGCGGTTCCCATGAAACCGATCAACACGCCTCGTCGGGAGTTCTTGGGACTCTGCTAGGGTATCATTCAAATTATCACGTTTCTAGTCCGCACGGGGGTACAATTCCCGTTGTGATGGTGATTGTTCAATTATACAAATAGGAAAAATGACCCTAAACCTATCAGCAAATACCCCTAAGTTGTGTATATTTTCTTGGCAGTAGACCAGTGTCATTTTTTCTTGTATATTGGCTATTTGAATTTGTATCTTTTTCATATATTGAGAACGGGTCCCGCAAGGGGTATAATCTCACTGCAATTAACCTTCATCTTCAATCAATTTTGATTTGTTCATCATAGAAGGCCTACCAGCAAAACGCAATATGAATACTAATTATGTAACAAAGAGATTATATAACTGGATCTTCTCTTAATCGTGCCCATACACTGTGGATTCTCAAAATGATGCCATCCAAGATAGGTACAACGTCTGGCTGCTTCACTGAATTCCGCAAGGTCTTGTTTGTGCACTGTTGCTCCACCAGTGGGCAGGGCAAATGTGTTCCATTGTTCTGTGGTGTGCTGTTACAGGTAGTGTCCTGATCTGCTTCCAGGTAGCCCCACTTCTACAAGGAAACCTTAGAGTTCGACCAATTTCTGGTTCTCCATCATTTTGAGGTAAGTCGCCATGCAGCCCATGATGATCAGTTCCAGGTGGGATATGCTCACCAGTTCAATAACCAATAGATGTTACTTGGTTGATAGCAAGTCTTTCTTCCACAAGGCAACTCTCTTGAGCTCCAAGATACTGGTTCAAGGTGTTGGACTTTGCTTAAGAAACTCTCTCATGTGATTTGAGGCTGTTGGCAGCAGGTATCTATCCAGACATAAGGTTGCTTCACATTAGATACTGGGCAGCTACGCTCTTGCATGCTCGCTACGCTACGACGAATGTCTGGTGGAGCATTCCTGCTATGATGTACAAGTTTTCCGTTTCCGGAGGCATCCTGTGATAAGCCGGCAGGAGCCATTTAACGCTGGATAGCGTCTTTGCATGGGTTGATCTTTCCCATCCAGGGCAGGCATACCGGCACCTGAGTAGCACAGGCAAGTGCCATCGATCTTAGTGTATGTGGGTGAGCACCCCATTTTGTGCCAGTGAGTTTGTTGAAGATGTTATAACGTGAACATACTTTACTCTTCGTCTTCTTGATGTGCGGTCCAAGGTTAGGTAGACAGGATTATCAGTGTTCCAAGGGTGTTCCAGACCAGGTAACTTTAAGCCGACGTTGACTTCACGGTTGCGTAGATGGAAAGCACACACCTGTGTCTTAGATGGATTTGCACGAGGTGGTTTTTCTCATAATATAGGAGTGCTTTCATCCAGAGCTTTGGATAGTCTCTCTTCAACGACTGTGAAGTGGGCTTCTTGTGCGCTAATTCCAAGATCGTCTGCATAAATGAACGACAGGTTCCTGTACTCCTAGGTTGGTCGTTGGTATAGATGTTTGAACAGGAGAGGTGCGAGCACACTCCCTTGTGGTAGACCATTCTTGAGCCTGCGCCATCGACTCTTCATCGCTCCTAGCTGGACAAAGAACATCCTGTTTGCCAGCAATTCTCGGATAAGCTCAGTCAAGCTACATTAACTTCTTATATAACGAAAACAACAGCAAATACACACCGGAGACAGCCGGAACATGTTGTAATATGCAATATACTTTTACACTTTACGTGTGCGGACAT
The DNA here is from genome assembly GCA_023653785.1 of Ophioderma brevispina. Taxonomy (NCBI): domain Eukaryota; kingdom Metazoa; phylum Echinodermata; class Ophiuroidea; order Amphilepidida; family Ophiodermatidae; genus Ophioderma; species Ophioderma brevispina. Next base: position 6,071 of record JAMKCH010050318.1, read on the forward strand.
AGAGTTTTTAAAATTTCTACAGTAGTGATTGCTCGCCAATCATCGATTGCGGCAGAGGGATTATGATCAAAGGTTGGCTGTTGAATCCCTTCCTTTTGTGCGGGTGAATGGATAAACAGATAAAATTTGGAATTGTTTGAAGTCGTTGTGGTTCCTTCTTATCTCTTTCTTCCATGATATGACATAACACTAGCAATTTAGAGACGAAATAGGTATTTTGAATTTGGAAAAAATTACTGATTGTTACTTTAAGACACCGTACAAAAAAAAGTTAAAATAAATCGAAAACATGTATATCCTAACGTCCCTTAAAGGTGCATGTTCCGATCGTCTTTGGGACGCCCCTGATTTACCCTGACCCGGAAGTAGTATCGATTTTTGGTATCAGATGAAAGGCCGTATTTTCTCGTTGTCGTCTGAAATTGAGTCCTCAAATCCATTTCACTCCCAAGATATAAACAAAAAAAAAAAACGCCGTTTGTTGGTTTAACTCAATATTAGCACGTTATTTGCATAGGGCTTTTGGCAAACCGCAATGATTGCTTCTACCATCAAAACCGCCAGTTTGTTTCCCTACGGTAACTTATCCATGTGCAAGTGCCAGACTCTCATATCAAGTGAGAGACCACAATAGACAATATATCGGACAAGCACCTTTAACTGCACTTAATGCACTTTTAAACAAACCTCACGCCTGGACCCCTGGCTTTAGGGGGAAGTTTTCCCCTAGATCTAACAAGCATGATAACGAGCGCCCTTTGCGTGATCGCATATCAACTCGAGGGACGTTAGTGGGTATTGAAGATTTAACCGATACGTACTGAGAGCAGGGCTTTTTGAAAAAACAAACACTCCTGTTTGATCTGTTGGGATATCAATATGGCCGTCAGTTGCTTCAAGTACGGAGCCCGTGTTTCCAATCCATTGTATAACGATTAGTGTTCAGGACGCAGGGTCACCACGTTTTTATACCAATATTTACACCAAGTTTTCAGGAAATGATTCTATAAAACACTCATATGAAACTTATGGTTTGAATGATCACTATGATGTCTATTATACTGAATTCAAAGTGCGTAATAAGTTCAACCTGCTTGGCTAGGGCAAACATTTATCTTTCCTTTGGGGCCCTTTATTATATCGGTTTGGTTCACGTTATCTAACAGTGGCAAATCCTCGTTTGTTTGTTGTATTCTTCCATGTTCCCATCCATATTCCCATTTGCATCAATAACTTTTTAAATTGTATTATTTTTAGTAATTTTTAATTATTTCAAGTTTCTCCTAGAAATTTAAAAATAAACACACATTCCCTACGTAAATTCACACGAACAGCCAAGTGATGCAGTGTTTTGCTAGCAGAAGTTGTCTTATCTATTACGTCATCGGTTGAGTTGCCAGAGTCGTTGCAATTTTTTAAAAGCGTTTTGGCCGACCGTTGAGGTGGGCTTTTGTTTTGTGCTATTAATCACTAATTCTTTCACATCGTTGATCGAAACCTGCAAAACTGCCCATTGATTTTAATTAATTTTTTTAAAACTTGTTTGGTAGGCACACCGCGAACTTTGGAATTTGCCCATTGCTAAATCTCTTTTAACTAGAGATAAGCGAGATCACACACGGACGACTGCTTCATTCCTTACATATCTTGCGTAAATACTATATATACTGGACAGAATCGACAACTGGAAAGATTCATCACAATCTGCGGATGTCTTTCTCACTGTTATAAGTTTCAAGTGTCATTGGGGCCAACATATTGTCATTTTGGGTGTATAGTTTAAAATTCTCCTGTTGATCCTGCGAAGTTTAAGCCAAGAGATTATGGTGATTCCTATGGAAGGGGAAATCATAATCGCATGTTCTTAGGTAATAATTACGCTACATAAAATTAGTTTTATTATATCCCTTATGTCCCTTAACTGCATTAAAAAAAAAAAAAAAAAAAAAAAAATGAAAGAAATAAATTATGTTCACAATGCGATCTGCAGATTTAATCGTTTGGAGGTTATTTTAGGTGTAATTTTGTGTAATTTCAGATTCCCGAAAATCCTGAGATTTTTTGGTCAGAATGCCATAACAGCTAATAAAAATGTATTAATTTTGTTTCCCGGGAGATATGATTTATCAAAACCTTACCTTCTTCATTAATGCACATTTATGCCATATGTCTTAAAACATGAATGAAAACAAATTATGCATTCCTTCAATGCAGGCAAAATTAAATAAATTTTGTATGGACATAAGAAAAATATTTGATTTTCGCGTGGTCAATTTGAACAATATTAATGTCCTCTCACTAAACTCGAAGACCATCTATAAATACAAATCAACAGGGGGCATTTCGTGATCCACAAACAACCTCGTTCCCCCGACCTCCCTCACAAAAGTTGAGATTTTTTGTATCGCTAGCCGTAGTTTCCACTGTACCTACAGTCACCTTTCTTACGTGCAATTCGGTTGTATCTGTAAAATTCTCAATTTTGTATAAATTACACACAGTGGCCTAATGGACCGTGGAACACAAGCAATTGCTCATAACACAAACCGCAAGATTGGGATCAACCAACTTTGTGGACTAAGCTTTCTCAGGATATCTAGTACAGAAAAAACTAAACATAAGGTTTCTGGAACACAAAATGCCACCTTTAGTACAATTCCACTGAACCTGATTTTGTACTCGTGTTAATAACATTATAAATTAGGTACGGCTAAAGGGCTAAGTTTTATTTCCGATCTTTCATCATTAAAAATATGGTTGACACTTTCCCAATGAATTACTCATAATCCTCTTACACACTTCGCTCAGATTTCTGCAATCTCCTTGGATTCCTCGTTCCAAAAAGAAAGCTGGTGATCGTGGCTTTCTTTCCTATTGCGGGGCAAACGCCTTTGGAATGAGTTACTACCAACATCCGTGGTCTTGATAGTTATCTGACTTTAAAAGTCTTCTTAGTCACATCTTTTTTCCTAGCTCTTAGTGTTTCCTTGCCCTTTTTCCCCTGTCACGCACTTGCCTACTTTGTAAAGGCGCTCTATAAGTTCTCTTATTATTATTATTAGTATTAAACACAGTTACTCCAAGTGAGGCTGTAGTTCGTGTGCTTTCATCCATCACTTTAAGTAGGTGGCGCACATTCAAACGCCGAACTGCGTAAACATTATGCATTTTGTATAAAAAATCTGGAAGGAAATGGCATCAATCATATTCCACATATTTTTGTAATGAATATTCCACTTCTATTTTACCGATTTACACATCTGAAATCGCTGTTCAACTCAACAAACCCGTCGGAAAATAATATAGAGGAAGAACTCGTAGCAATAACCCATGAGAATACGTTTGATCGTTGCTTTTTCATCATTCCAACTTCAGTTTTAAGATAAACATTTGCGCAGGCATTCAGTTTTCCCTTTCTAAACCAGATCCTCAAGCCCACATATATGCAAACCACAGTTTTAAGAGAAGATTACAAAAGGCTCTAAATACCATATGAACAAAACACAATAAGAAACGCTTTGCAATTGAAAAGACTCAATATAAAAAAAATATATAATTTTGTAATATTTTTACTTTCAACATGGAGCTAATATAATTGCAAGCGGATATCGGAAAATATTGAATACCCGGATATATATTATTCATCCTAGCCCATATTTGATTAACTACGTGAATCAAAAAAATTGTGCAAGGATCAAAGATATTTAATAATGCAATCACTATATCATAGATTATTGTTGTTTTCATAAAACACGTCTAATATACTTTGTCAACATTAGGTAACTTTTCCTTGATTATTTCAACTACGGAATTATCCTTGTAATTTATTTATACCCTTCTCGTGCTAGCGTCTTTTGTTTGTTATCCTATTGTTTTCCCGTCTCGTCTACTACGAATCGGATTCAAGGAGGCTACTGGGGTGTTATTTTAATAACAGATTCAAAATAAAATTTATGTATTTTTTTAATAACATTGCACACTTCGGAAGATGGGGTCACAACTGAACGCGCGTGTCACGGTGATAGTTCTACAAAAACAATGTCCTGACAATAATATAGCGGCGCCGATCGTATATATACGGATGGCAAACTTAAGATACAAGTTCTATGGTGTCACCACTATGCATCGTATGTATGTAGAAATATAGAGCGGTGTTGTGCTGTAACTGTGAGTTAAGAACTTTCAAAATTGATTGCCTCTTTACAGAAAACTTTCTCATAAATAGACATGACCAATATTATTATTTTACAGCAGCAAATTATGATATAATTCAGATATTCGATGTTATTTTCATACGGTCATTTCTAACATTGTATGCAGAACAGCAATTCCTTAAGGGTAATGCAAAGAGACAAAAATGAAAATAAAGAATAAAAAAAACCTACCCCAAGAAAATTGATATGGTGATGGACCAAACACTGGTTGAATATTAGAGGTTCCTCACCCTTCCCCCCCCCCAAAAAAAAAGGTACTAAGTCAGTTTAACTTTGATATCAACAATTGCAGAGCTCCCCATTCCTATACGCCGTCATTTCCATTTGAAATCAAATGCTTGTTTCCAACAAATGTCGACATCACCCGATACACATAAAAGAATTAGAAAATATATAATCAGCGTAGGGTTTAGGATATGAATAGGTTATTAGTCTTTATTCCGTATATAGGCTTGGGTGATTTCTTTCATTAAATCCTAATCCAAGGATAAACCAAAACACTCGTCATTCTTTGCTTCGTATTAAGAAAAGCACTGATCAATCAACCATCAGTTACTGGAAGGTTAATGCCGAGCATCAATATAACCCATTTGTTTTAAAAAAAAAAAAAAAAAAAAAAAAAAAAAAAGTGTTTTAAATGTGTTAAATTTAAATGCGACAAATTATTTTCGTATCCATCCACTTTTAGGCATGGTTGTTAATCAAAAAAATGTTTAAAATGTTATTTAATAATCATTACTCTAAGTGTATAATTATATATAATCAAGTCGCTATGATGGAGTTCTGAAAATAACAAGCTTTCGTGCTTGATGGACTTGGGTAACTTACCTCTCGCGGCAAAAGCCGCTCGAGGTAAGTTATCCAATCATCAAGCATTCAAGCTTGTTATTTTAACGAAAGCCATGAGATCATTGCTTATATACATACCAAGGTTCAAACTGATATGACGAATCCAGACACATTCACCTGTGCAGAGTAGCAAGGAAACAAGATCTTTCCATTGTTCAGGATATTGCAAAGAGTTTAGTCCCTTTAATTGGCACACTTGGAGCGATTTTACTGGATTACAGTAGTGTATTGAAAGTAGTAGTGTTTTAATTACACATAAAAATATTAAAAAAAAATTGGGTGATATTTTGTGTGGAACATTAATTCTTTTCGAACGATCAACGAAGGAGATTATGACCAGTCATAGATCAATTAAAACAAAAAGCATGGGTCATCATTATTTTCATAATGCTAGGCCCCGTATATCGTACATAGACGGCATTCTTGATTAACTGTGTAAATCACATTGGGACGGGAGGAAAAAGGAGGGTGCTTACAAAATTGGTCATATCTGGCTTAGTTTTAAATCGTTTTCTTCATTTTTCAACATTTGGAAGTATATTAGATTTGCTGATTAAAACAACAACAAATCTATGATCAGTGACTTTATCAATGTCATCTGCAACCAGTGCACAATTTTTTTGATTCACGTAGTATATAGAAAAATTAGTGGATCTAAGACACACAATTCCAAGTGGGTTCGTTTCATCTTTACCCGCATCTACTCGCAATAAAATACAGTAGCCACAAAAAAAGTATTCGCATGATTTAGATTAGTATTGTGCCACAAAGTCAGATATAATTTTGAAAGTTTCTGAAATATACATGTGGTTGAATAGGTCTTGCTCTTTTATAGTCATTTGGAAGGGGATGTGTGAGATCAAAACTAAAGGCCGTTAACCGCTGAAATGCTCAACTTTGTTATGTTCACAAGAATAAGAGGTTTCAACCCATTTTACATGAACTTTTGTATATCGAATATGTAAAGGCTCCATACCATAATCAATTGAAATAGATTATAGTAGAGTATGAGTTACGCTATCGATTCCTTTGTTGGAGTCAATCAATCGGATGTAGTGTCATGAATGACTCGAGTGGCCGCGTAAAAATTTTGTCATTGAGGCGGATTAGGTCACGTAAAACTATTGCAGCAGTTCTTTATGAGTGACCAAAACTCCTAGTACAATAGATAAGATTATTGGATCAAGCTGTAAACATATTTTCTGGACAAGGCGAAAAGTGTCAAGTATCAGATTTTCTAATATTCTTAGTGACGTACGGAAAAATAAATGGTGAGTAATATTTACTTATTCGGATCATTTTCGTTTGTTGGAATGCTTCGGAGTTGTTCAAGTTTGGTGTTGGAATTTATTTAGTCATTTGCCTTATTATTTTCTTCCGAGAAAGGGATATTTTTAATTATGGCCTTAATAAGGCTTCAGTGATCTGGTATGGTCACGTCGATTTCGATTGAATTGATTGGGGTGTAAAAAACATACAGCCTATGCCCTCTCAGAACGAATGGAATCACCGACACGCCCCAAAAACGTTTAAGTGGACATGAGGAAGTTTTTTAGGATTACGAATTTCTCTCAAATTTCACTGGAGCGGTTGTATTGTTAGACCACATACCGAGAACGTTTGGAGGTTATTGGACAAACAGGTGCAAAAGAAAGAAAAACCGCCAACCTTGTTTGAATCGCCTCGATCGTAATCTTCCCCATAGAAGAAAAAACCATGCTTTGACTTTCTGTCGTGAACGACAGAAAGCCTACAATATAATCTTTCGTATTACATAAAGACGGCGCATTCGGCTTATTCACTTCAGGTGTGATAAAATACATGGGAAGATCAAATATGTAAAAACAACCGGGGTGTCGGATAAAATTGGGGGCGCTCTCCGGAAATCTCTCATTGTCTCTTTAATAACTGACAGAATAAACACTACGGTTTAAAGAAAAGAAGCGTGCAAGGCTGAGATAGAACGCCGGAACCACCTAACCAAAAGTTGCACTTAAAAGTCGTCAAGTCACTGTGTGGTACGTAAAAGATAATGCCTCGTTTTAAGACATTCGTGGGAAAAATAAAATACGGCTGAGGCGCAGCCGAAGGCCGCGTTTTATTTTCTCACGAAATGTCGTGAAAAACGCGGCCATTATCTTACTTAACGCACACCTCGGGTGTTACCCCTTGTTTTGGTCTGCAAGCTTGTCGAGTACTTAAAACTTTTTTTATTTTTTACGAATGTAGTGAATTGTTGTTTTTTAAAAATTTTAGACTCAACAAAGAAAGACAAAGATAAACTTCTACGAATGAAGATAAAACAAAACCAATGGAGATGACGAATAAGAAGAGTGTCAAGGGTCTTTAATAACTTAAGGAAGTATTGTGTAGAAGTTCTGGTTTAAACGTGTCCTGAAAATTTGCATGAGACTAAATGCATATTAGTGGGGAGGATAATGGTTCAAACCCAGTGTAGATTCTGTGCTCACGCAGTCATGTCAGTAGTGGAAATAAGAGCCTCTGAAGACACGTACAATGTGTTCCTGGGCAATTTTGGGTACAAGTTAAACACCATGCATGAACTTGCCGGTGAAACAGACTACACCATTGATAGGTAGGCTCATTGATTTGACCGAATAGGGAGTTATATATATGGAATATTTACTCTCGGCCTCAACGCCGTTGTTATTTATTTAAGTTAAACTCCATGAACTTTCCAGTGAAACACAAAATACGATAATGGAATTAATCCATTGTGATTTGCCCGAGCGAAACTGGGATCCAAATGGTGTAAATATTTACTTCTCCAACTTCTACGTCATGCCTTGGATCATACTAACAGAAAGCTATAGGAAGCTAAAAACTGCATCAGAAATCGACGCAATCAAATCAGGAGAGTCTGGGATGATTTAACGTATTGAGTGTTGATTGAATAAGCGAGTAAGCAAATGGAAATACAGTAAACACAAAAGATAAACGTGAAACTAGTGGGAAAAATATAACTCTACTGATAAACTGATGAATCTGCCTGAAACGGAGGACGAATGCTTAGGAAAATGTATAGTCTATCAATTTCCTAATATTGGTGTGAAATCACTTGCGAAGAGTTCCATCCAGTAAAAATCATTGTTCCAAGCCGAATACTTGTCCTTACTATTCACGCTTTTATAATCATTTTTAGTACACTATTAAAGGGGGCATTTTGCATTCCAGCTTCACCCCGACTTACATAAAAAATTTGAGATTTCATTATATCTGATACCTTAACCATTTTAATAATCCATTGTGTGCCAAATCTTACGTGCTAATTCTATCGTGTCTGTAAAAAAAAACATCGCAATTTTGTATTTTCTGTCTGTAACAGAGAGAAATCACAGCACAGTGGCTATGGGACCGTGGGAAATGAGCCCCATTGCTCAAATACAAAACCGCAAAGTCGGGATCAGCCTAAAAGTTGTGAATAAGCTTTTCTCAAGGATATCCAGGAGTGCAATGTTTTGGGGTGTATTAATAATTATACTAGGGCTGTTTTGATATTAGAATTATCGGTTGCGCATGGCTACAGAGCGCATGTTGTAGCAATGGCGCGTCTGTTCAAGGGGATTCTGTTTGATAGAGATTACTTTTGCAGGGGAAGTTTCTGGGGTTGATATGCACAGTAATTTAACCGAAGCATGATTGATGTGGACTTCATATTTTTTTCTTAAGTTATCATGATATTACTAGATTTTTTGAACCAAAGGTTTAAGATGATTTTTTAATGTCACTGGGACCGCGAGACTGCCATAGTAAATGGATGTAGCAGTGTACACAAATTACCGTTTGGAAATCCCCAATGCCCAAATCGAGCAGATTCGTGTCCTACCCTACCTGTACAGAACCACATGGTATAGTCTCACATCTTGATCGATTACGCTGTGGACAACAGGCAGAGTACAGGAATGCTGCTGCTTTGCCGTATTGTAGTTATAAAACGGTAACGAGATGAATAGTTGGTGTCACGTGTTTCACCCCCAGGTACCAGGTCACGTGTCAGGTATCAGATACCAGTTGCTCTTCGGGGGCGACCGATTATATAAATCCGACTTTTTTAAATCAAGGTATGCACATGACCCTATGCCCAAAGTCTATTATTTTTTCCAAAAGACACCGTTTATTATGTAAAAACAGTTACAAAAAGTTTACCTTTTCCCTACTGATTCAAAACCGACGTCGATGACGATAATCGGTTGTTTGTTTTCCAATGTAGGGATACCGTCATTTTTACCTGAATAGGGTCTCCCCAGAAGCAAAAAATAAACCAACAAGCCCGTCGTGAGTATTCAATCTTATTTGTTCCAAAAAATGGGCTGTTATTCCTCATGAATAAAATTCACTTTTTACAGTCAATATCTGTATATTGTTCTTTAATAATAATATTCAATTTTCCCGCCTGAATGAGTGTGAAAAAGATGGGTCCATAAGTCTACAAAATGAAAACAATAGTTCAGCCGGTAAAATACCCTTACCTGTGGACTGAAATCTGAATGAGCAGGACGGATCACGTGTTAGTTTTAGCAGCTTACAGCCACTTGCGCGCGGCGGGCGGCGGCTGCGGGGGTGGGTGGTGGGTGTATGCGTCTAGTGAACAATGATAAAACAAACAGTGTTGGAATCACGAAAATTGCACTTTTAAACCCTTGAAAATTTTAAACCGTCACACACTGAAGGTATATGGAGGTGACACTTGAGAGTAATTTCAACATTTAGGCATAATGGTTAGAACATACACATTCAATTGTTTGCCATTAATAACATGTTCATATGTCTAATTCCAAAAGAGCGATTAAAAAAAGTTTCAGGAATATGTCATTACGCTAGGGGGAATTGGAGGATTTGAGGAGGGGGAAACGGGAAAAAAAATTGTAGCACTGGGGAGTATGGAAAATTCATCAAGGAGTAGAGGAGGAGCTATGGACGTTATAGGGTAAAATCGGCCTAATATCAACGGAAAATGGAAATTTTTTAAACGGAAGTGAAGGGAAAACGCGATTTTTGGGCCGAAAAAAATTAAATCCTCCATTTGTCCCTCCCCCGAAGAAAATATGGACCAATCCCTAAATACCACGTTTTTAGATTAATGTCCTATACTACGTTGTGGTGTAACTGATTAACTAAAACGTGGTTTAAAACGTGTTGTAACGAATCTATAAAACAGTTTGATTTTACAGTGTTAAGCTCCCACTGTGATATCTGAATACTTGAAATGAGTATGATTCCACTTCGTGATTTTCACATCGTTTTACTCTTACAATAAAAAGAGACCTTCAAGTGTAAGTAAAAATGTCTATTAAAACGTTAACAATAAACTCCAAGATCAGAATCAACCAAAGGTGAATTGTTAGTTGAGCAGTCCTTAGGACTAATAAAAAGAAAACAAATAAAAAAAACATAAAACAGTGTACACAACCCAAAACCAATTAAAGATAACCCAAAATTGAATATGAATAAAATATTGGACTTAGTATTAGAGTTAACGGAATTACCAAAAAAACGTAAAACGTAAAAAAACACCAATTTTAAAAAGAGTACGAGCCGTATCAAGTTATCACACCAAGTTTTAAAAAGAGTACGAGCGATAATCAAAGTTAATAAAGTGGAAGAGAGCACCAAGTATACTCTCAAGTGCGTCTGCCCCAATGGCAAACTTGGTCCCATTTCTTACATTCCTAATTTCTGGTTGAGAAACGTTTGTGACATTCATTAAAGGAACCATAATCATTAGACCAAATTTTGATTTAAATAAATCAAACTGCATTTGTCTAAGGTTATATTGGCAGTTTGTGAATTTGAAATTAGTATTCCTATTTCTTGTGTAAAGCCCGTCTTGTTCTGACTTGATAACTTTTCAAATTTGTATTTCTTAGTTGTGTTGTTTTCTGCTGATGTCATGTGTTGGAGATGATTCAATACGGAATAAAAGCACATTTCTTGTAACATCAATGTCTTCCAATGAAAATGTGTTTCGACGGATCTGCAGTGAAGGTCTATAGAAGGGTATGTTGGTTATGAGTCTGTGATAGAGTTCAACTCAAGTATGTTTCTGGGTATTGTACCAGTTTTCTTTGAGATACCCTACAGGAAGAGGGGTACTAAAGACCATAGGACGGTCTCGATGCTCTGGTGTGTCTAACGTATTGAAGAGGGGTGGTTTGAACTCGGCATTATTGCCTTAGCACCTCTAGCATGAAACATAAATATATTTGGGCGTTTGGAGGGTGAGTGGTGGGAAAAACGGATTATTTTCTTTTTGCATGTAGAAGAAAATGGGACCAAGTTTGCCAATGGGGCAGACGCACTGCGTATACTTGGTGCTCTCTTAACATTTATTAAATTGATAAGCTCGTGAAAGTCTTTTTAAAACTTGGTGTTCCCTCCATCATCCTCTCTCATTTTCTGTCCCATTTTAACTTGATACGGCGCGTACTTTTTTACACTGTGTTGTTTTTTACGTTTAACGTTTTGTGGAGATGTCATGTATTTTTGGGAACATCAAATAGCTATCACAAATGTGAATTTTATATAAATGTATTTTTTTTTTTTTTTTTAATTTTAGTGTTTTTGACATTACTTAGTCTTCGGTATGAGAAATTCAGATTTTAAAGTTTCGGCGAATACTTAGGCCTTTTCACAAACAAAATATAATAAAAAGGGCATAAAAATTGTGGAGAATTGGAAGGAAATGTATATTTGCCTTTTTGTGAGAATACACTGGTCTTTATATTTTAAAAGAAAAGAATGAGTACTGCTTTGCATGTAGGAAAAAGACGTATTTTAACAACAGAACAGGTGGTAATTCTAAGGAAACCGCATGTTAATTCTACGATAAGATTATTAAATAAAGATGCATCACCAGAATCCTTTAAACTGGCGACGAAACCGGAAAAAAACCCCCAATACCACGTGCAAATAACTAAAAAATACTAAAATTTGGAGCAAAAGGGCTGATTTCATGGTTTTTCCTTGAAAAGTGGCCTCTCTGCAAAATATGAACATTTATGTCTGACATTGTAAACTTTACAAACCGAAGAAGCAACGCATGAATTTCACAATACCATATTAGCCTTTTGGATTAAAATTCGAATTCCCAATTTATATGAAATACCTGTAAAAATCTTACGGGGCGTACGCAACCCGATCTAGCAAGATGACATCTTTTTGTTAGGAGAATATTTGGTAATATACTTATTTGCAAACAGAATACACTCACTACATTTTGTGCATGGATTGTGTGAACAAGATGAACTGTGTCACTGTTACGAGGTTATTTAGGATGATAGGAAGTGAAAATCTCAATAAAAAGCTTATAAAAAATAAGTAATTCGTAACTTGAATTGCTAACTTTAATATTCATGAAATTAATCATCTCACTAAAAAGATGATAGCACAACTGAGACTTACTATATATAACAACATTAATTAATAAGTCGAAAATGGGCTAGGACTCGAGCGGACTAGAACCGACTGAACACCCAAAATAAAAATCAGTAATTTCCCTATCATGAACAGCGGGCCATCAAAGGTAGCTTAGAATATTCGGGCGAATTGGATTCCTTAAAAATTCCCGAGAAGTTTTTCAACGAAATGGAAGTTGTATTATGAATCGATAGTTTTCATATAGGGGCTCTTACAATGCAATGAATTACATCGCAGATTTGTGTGCTTGTACGGACGCTTACACTTTTGTCCAGGAGCACAGGGGCGGAGCCGGGGGTGGAAGGGGGGGGGGGGGGCGGTGGCCCCCTGAGGATTTTCCAAACTTAGGAACCAAACAGGGGGTTTTGCGCAAAAAAAATTAGTGGGTTTTTTGGTTTTTTTTACACCAAAATGAGTTCATTTTGACTGTTTCGCCCCCCTATGATGGTTCGAATCCTCATATGATTTTACCTGGCGGCCGCCCCTGAGGAGCACTAGGTTATTGCTCGTTTTTCTTTGATAATTTAAACTAGTTTGTCTCTGGTATGAAAGAAATGAAAAAAGAGCTCTCATACAATAGACGGACAGAAAATGTTCCCTGTGATATATTCACCGGATTATTTTCCTATTGTGGTCTCAGTTTCCGTCATAGGTAGTACTTTTTCAGATATATTATTACGAATACTCAAAACAACACGAGTATTGTTATGAATATTCATCGAAAACTGGCAACCTGGTGTTTCCTGAAATAACTGATCTAAACAATTTAACATATACTTACATATCAGTTTCAATGGTAGGTGATCTTACCTACAAATAAAGATAATGATGACCAGGAATTGAATACTAGCATAATTTTAAAGGCCGAAAGTTGTGGGCCACAGGCGGACTCGAACTGACAACAACCGCTTAGACGCTTAGACCGTGTGCCACGGAGGAAGCTTGTGACATAAATCGCGATTGTTGTATATGCTAGTGAGGGTTCATTAGTGAGTTGAACCAAAGAATCCGTTAAACTCATTTCTGTATGAAGTCAATTATTTTCAAGGTTAGCAGTAGTTAAAATGGCACATCATGAGGATAAAGAAAACATGTACTAATTTGTCAGATAATTTCATAATAAAGGTGTATAGGTCTGTGAAACCGTTTTTTAAGTTTCACATTTTGCCACTAATATCGCTATAATGACCTTTGAAAGCATTTTCTAACTCGTCGTTTCCTTTTTCTTAATTCATATCTTGCTCATGAAATGTACCAAAAATACGTTGAGGGTTGAAATTACATGCTGAGCTATGTGTACGGTAGTTTAGCGGTCGTTGAAACGATACTCCCACATAGTGGTTTTACTCGTCAAACACGCGTCAAAACAAAGGGAAGTTTGTTTTTTATAATACTCACGCGTGTGTGTCGCTGTAGTCATGGTGTTTTAAGGCTTTTTGGCTGTTTTTTCTTATTTTTTTTTTTTTGGGACTGTTTGAACATAGAGAAGTATACTTCCATTACATAAACTTCAATGGCCACGGTGACCGAAGTAAAGAAAGATCTACTCTCGTGTAATTTAATGTGTGCCGAAAGTCGTGGGCTACAGCCGGACTGAGAACGACGACAAGGGATATCCAAAAGAAAATATAAGAAAATGTAATAAAGTATATACAGGAGACAAGTCGGAAAAGAAGGAGCTGATTGTCTGTAAAGAAGATTATGAATATTAAAAAAGTTATAAAAACAAAAAAACAGTTAACATTAAAAAAAAAAAGGAATCCCGTTAAACGTCATTTTTTGCATAGAGTGAAAGTATCTCACTATTATCACTAAAAGGCACATCATGAGGAGAACTAGAAACATTATGTATTAAGTTTGGCTACTATCCATGTCGCCCCCCTAATAACGGCTGTAGGTCTGTGAGGACCACTTGTAAGAAGAGTTTCGCACTTGCCACTAATAATCATTATAAGTGACCGCTTGAAAGTTCTTCTAATTCATCGTTTCCGGTTTCTTATTTCATATGTTGCACATGAAATGTATCCAATATACTTTGTGGGTTGAAATACATGCTCGGTGTGTTTTGCGAGCGCAGTTAGGTGATTATTGTGATATTGCCACCTTGCGATATTTCTCGTCAAACGCCGTCAAACAAAGGGAAGTTTGTTTCTGTTAATATTACTCACGGTGTGTGTCGTTTGTATCTTGGCTGTGTTAATGGTTATTGGCTGTTTTTTGGGTTTGTTTAGTTGGTTAATTTAAAATTGGTGGACACCACTACGTTGTCTTATAACGTTTTACGCAAAGATAAATACGCAAAGGAAATGAACATGAAAACATGCGAGAGATTAAAGTCATAAACGACAACAAAATAAATACCAAAAATAAAGCAAGAAATAAACTAACAACAATCAAAACAAAGGAAAAAATATCCCCGCATGAATGTGGACAAAGATGGGTCCATAAGTCTACAAACTGACAACATAGTCAGCCGGCTAAATACCCTTACCGTGGACTGATGAGCAGACGGATCCCCTTGTTATTTTATCAGGCTTTACAGCCACTTGCGCGCGGCTGCGGGGGTTATGCGTTTAGTGACAATGAATAAAACAAACAGTGTTGAATCCAAGAAATGCACTTTTAAAAAACACTAACTCAAAATGTTAAACAGTCCACACTTGCAGGTATAGTAGGTCATGAACACTGATGAGTAATTCAAACATTTAGGCCTATGGTTAGATCCATACACCTTCACTGTTTTGCATTATAAACATGTTCATATGGTCTAATTTCAAAGAGCGATTTAAAAAGTAAGAATATGTCATTTACGCTAGGGGGATGGAGGATTTGATGGAGAATACGGGAAAAATTGTAAGCAATAGGGGGTATGGGAATATTCATCAAGGAAGATTTAGGAGCATGGACTTTTATATGGTTAAATCGCCTACTATCAACGAAAATGTGAATTTTTTAAAAAACGGAAGCGAGGGAAAACGCGATTTTTGGGCCGAAAAAAATTAAATCCCTCCATTGTCCCTGCCCCCGCATAAATATTGACCGCTTCCCTAAATACCACCGACTTTTGTAGAATCTCATTTTCCATTCTAACGTTGTGGTGTAATGATTAACTAAAACTGTGTTAAAAAACGGGTAACGAATCTAATAAACAGTTTGTTTACAGTGTTAGCTTCCCACTGTTTAGATCTGAATACTTGCACGGAGTATGATTCCACTACTTCGTGATTTTTAAAACATCGTTTTACTCTTCAATTAAAGAACCCTTCAGATGTAAGTCAAAAATGTCTATAAACGTTAACAATAAACTCAAGATCACACTCAAAAGGTGAATGGTTAGTTGGCAGGGGTCTTAGGCCTAATTAAAAAGAAACAATAAACAACATAAAACATGTACCACCCAAACCAATTAATAAAGATACACAAAAATTGTCAATATAAAATAAAAAATATTGACTTAGATTAGATGTTAACGTAATCTAAACTAAACAACCAAAAACTTTAAACGAAAAAACAAATAAAAAACCAATTTTTTAAAAAAAGAGTAAAGAGCCGTAGCATTTAAACACCAAGTTTTAAAAAAGAGTACGAGCCGTATCAAGTTAATAAATGTTAAGAAGCACCAAGTATACTCTGCCCCATTGGCAAACTTGGTCCCATTTCTTCATTCCCAATTTCTTTGTGGAAGCACCGTTTGGTGGACTTTCATTAAAGGAACCCATAATCTTAGACCACATTTGTGATTGAAATAAATCACTGCAATTTGTTCATTAAGGTTATTATTGGCATTTTTGAATTTGAAATTAAGTATTCCTATTTCTTGTGTAAAGGTCGTCTTGTTTTGACTTGATACTTTTCAAATTTTATTCTTAGTTTGTGTTTGTTTTCTTGCTTGATGTCATGTTTGGGATGTATTCAATACGGAATAAGCCCAATCTCTTGTTAAAAAACATCAATTGTCTTCCCAATGAAAATGTGTTTCGAAGGATCTGCAGTCGACTTTCTATAGAAGGTATGTTTGTTATTAGTTCTGTGATAGAGGTAACTCACGTCATGTGTCTGGGTATTGTACCAGTCTTTCTGTGAGATACCCTAAGGAAGAAGTACTAAAGACCATAGAAAGGTTCCTCGCTGCTCTGGTTGTCTCACGTATGAAGAGGGGTTTTTTTGAACCCGGCATTATTGCATAGCACCTCTGCATGAAAACTATAAATTATATTTGGGCGGTTTGGAGGTTGATGGTGGGAAAACTGGATATTTCCTTTTGCATTGTAGAAGAAATGGGTACCAAGTTTGCCAATGGGCAACGCACTTGAGTATACTTTGGTGCTCTCTAACATTTATTAACTTGATACGGCTTCGTACTCTTTTTAAAAACTTGGTGTTTATTAACTTGAGACGGCTCGTACTCTTTTTAAAAACTTGGTGTTTTTTTACGTTTAACGTTTTTTTTTGTAGATTTCCTGTATTTTTTGTGAACATCAAATACTATCAAAAATGGGAGATTTTATTAAATTATATTATAGTTGGAAAATAAAACTTTTTAAGTGTTTTTTGACCTAATATTTCCTTCAGTTTACTGAATATTCAGATTAAAGTTCGGCAATCTTAGGGCCTTTTTTCCACAAACAAAATATATTAAAAAGGGCATAAAATTGTGGAAATGTATATTTGTCCCACTTTTGTGATAATACACTGTATTTTATATTTTAAAAGAAAAGAATGAGTTACTAACTGCTTTGCATGTAGGAAAAAGACGTATTTTACACAGGACGGTGGGGCAATTCTAAGCAACCGCATTTAATTTCTACGATAAGATTAAAAATAAGATTCATCAACCCTAATCCCTTTAAACTGGCGAAAACCGGCAAAACCCCACCCGCTGAAAATAACTAAAATACTAAATTTGGCAAGCAAAAGTGCTGAATTCATGTTTTTTATTTTCCTTGAAAGTGGCCTCTCTCTGCAAATATGAAACATTAAGTCTGAACCATGTAAAATTTACAAACCGAGCACGATGAATTTCACAATACCCATATTAGCAGCCCTTTTTGGCATTAAAATTCGAATTCAATTTATGAAATACCTGTACAAATCTTACGGAGGCGTACGCACCCGATCTAGCCGAGGACAATTTTTGTTTAAGAGACTATTTGTACTATACTTATTTGCAACAGAATACACTCCCTACATTTGTGTGCATTGAATTGTGAACCTATATGAACTGTGTCACTGTTACGAGGTTATTATGATGATATTAAAAAATAAATCTCAATAAAAATAAAAGCTTATAAAAATCAGTACTTTCAGTACTACTTGAATTTCTACTTTAATCATGAAATTAATCATCTCCACTAAAACGAATATAGCACCAACTGAGATTTACTATAATAAACAAACATAATTAATAAGTCGAAAATGGTAGGCCTCTAGCGATAGAACCGATTGAACACCCAAAATAAAAATCAGTAAATTTCCGTATCTTGACCGGCGGGCCATCAAAGGTAGCGTAGAATATTCGGGCGAATTGTATTCCTTAAAAATTCCCGAGAATTTTCAACGAAATTTTATATGTTGTTTATGACTCGATATAAGTTTTCATATAGGGGCTCTGACAATGACAAATGAATTACAACGCAGATTTGTGTGCTTGTACGGACGCTTCACTTTTTGTCTGTCCAGGAGCAAAATTGGGCGGCGCCAGGTGTGGCAGGGGGGGGGGGAGCGTGGCCCCCTGAGATTTTGCAAAACTTAGGAAAAACAGGGGTTGTGCGTCAAAAATTAGGGGTTTTTAACCAAATGAGTCATTTTGTACTGTTTCGTTCGTTTTCGTCGCCCCCCTTATATGTTTTCGGCTCGCCCATAGATTTTACCCTGGCGCCGCCCCTTAGGAGCACTATTTTATTCTCGTTTTTCTTGATAAATTTTATTTAAACCTAGTTTTTCTCTGGTATGAAAGAAATGAAGCATCTTTCATACAATAGACGGCAGAATGTAAAAATCCGTGATATTAATTCACCGGATTATTTAATAATTGTCTGTCTCATTTCGTCCGTCCTAGAGTAGTACTTTTTAACTTATTTTTTACGAAATACTTCAAAAGACAAACAACATATTATTGTTATGGATATTCATCGAAACTGCACCCTTGGTTTTCTGAAAATAACTGAATACTAACAAATACAATACTTCCATATCATTTCAATGTCAGGGTGATTTCGGTAGCCTACAAAGTAAAGATATGAGACCGCAGAATTTAAATACTAGCATAATTTTAATATCGAAAGTTGTGGGCCACATCGGACTCGACTGACAACCAACCGCTTAGACGCTTAGACCGCTGTGTCCACGGAGGAAGCTTGTAACTATAGACGCGAATTGTTGTATATGCTAGATGAGAGGTTCATTATTGATGTTGAACCCAAGAATTCCGATTATAATATCGAGTTTCTTGTGATATTGATATTTTCAATGTTAGCAGTAAAAGGCAATATGAGGATAAAAAGAAACATGTACTAAATTTTGTCACTATTTAATTTCATATAAGGCTGATAGGTCTGGGAGACCGTTTTTTAAGTTTCATACATTTTGGGCACTAATAATCGCTATACATGACCGTTTTGACAGTCATTTCGAACTCGTCGTTCGTTTGGTCTAAATTCATTCTGCTCATGAAATGTACCAAATATACTTCTGAGGGCAGAAATACGTGCTGAGGTATTGAATTACGAGTAGTTTAGCGGTCTTCAACGACACTCCCACCTAGTGGTTTTTACTCCGTCCAAACACCGTCAAACAAAGGGAATTTTTTCTGTATATACTACGTTGTTGTCGCTTTTGTTATCATGGTTGTTCTAATGCTTTTTTGGCTGTTTTTTTCTTATTTTTTTTTGTTTTGGGAATGTTTGAACTAAGATGAATTAACTTCCATTCCATAAACTTCAATGGCCAAGGTGACCGTAGTAAAGAAAATGGTCTTACTCTCGTGTAATTTTAATGTGCCGAAAGGTCCTGGGGCTACCGCCGGACTGAACCGACGACAAGAGACTATCCCAAAAAGTAAAATCAAATAACGTCCAAAGCTTAGACCGCTCGGCCATGAAGCTTATAGCATGCAACGCCAATTGTTGGATATGATAGTAAGTTGTGGTTCAGTAGTGATGTTGAACAAGAATCCCCGTTAAACGTCATTTTTTTTGTCATAGAAGTGAATTATCCTCAATATTATCACTAAAAGGCACAGCATGAGGATAACTCAAATTATGTATTAAGTTTGAGCTACTATCCATTTCGTTAATAAAAAGGCTGTCGTCTGTGAGACCACTTGTAAGAATTTCGCACTTGCCACTGATAATCATTATTAGTGACCGTTTTGAAAGTACTTCTAATTCATCGATCGTTTCCGTTTCTTATTTCATATATTCACATGAAATGTGGTCCAATATACTTTTGGTGGGTTTGAAACATCTCTGGTTGTGTTTTTGCGAGTCGGTTAGTTGATTATTGCTTATATTGCCACCTTGTGCTATTTCTCGTCACACGCGCGTCAACAAAGGGAAGTTTGTTTCTGTTAATATACTCACGGTGTGTGTCGTTTGTATCTTGGCTGTTTTAATGGTTTTTTTTGTTTGGCTGTTTTTTTTTGGTGTTTTTTTAGTTGGTTAATTTAAACTTGGTGGACCACTACCTGTGTCTTAATAACGTTTTACAAACGTTTTTTTTTACGGCAATATAAATACGCCAAGTGAAATGAACATTTAAACATGCGCGAGGTTAAAGTAATAAACGACAACAAAATAAATCAAAAATAAAGCCAGAACTAAACTACAACAATCAAAACAAAAGAAAAAAATCCCTCTTGCTCTAGGCCCCAATGTCATTTAAAATGCATTTTAACAACACGACCCCTTTTTGGTTTAAATTTGAGAAGATTATTATAGGCTTCTAATGGTGAATTCTTGTGAGTGTAATTAATATAACCATTAATAATTAAGTCATTATTTTCGTATACTTTAATCTTCTTTAAATCTTCTTGAATTTTCCTCTAAAACGTCATTGTATTAGTTTTTTGTTGTTCCAGTGTTTATACGAATGTTGATTTAGAACATAAACACTCCTTCGTAAATGTACTATGGAGAACATAATAAAACTCTCCATTCGCTACATTACGAATGGAGTGTTATTGTTCTCACCTACATTCGTGCAAATAAGGGAGCGACAAACAATGCGTGAGTCTAGGTGTGCGTTAAACCTCAAAGATCCGCAAAAGTTTTCCGACTGAATGACGAAAAAGCTTACTTGCGATCCTGATTATTGATCGCGTGTTAGTTTTTGGCATTACATTACATGCGCCCATTGAAAACTCAGTGAAGTGGCCACTTTTAGTAAAGGGGTTTTTGCGTCTTTCTGGCGTTCTATCTCGGCCACTTTTGCACGATTGTTACATGAAAGATCAATAGTGTGGGTTGGTAGGTCCTGTTGGTGCTAAAGTTTATTTTTCTTGACGTTTTTCATTCAATAGGGACCAACAGTCCAGAAATGATGGGGTGGGCAAATTTCGGACTGCTGCCCCCTTCCCTCAAGGGGGGAAATGTTACTACAGGAAAATTTTAAAATGGCGAGTCAAATTTTGTTTAATGTCATTAACATGTTCGGTATTTTGAATTAGAAAAATATTATTTGCCTAGGTTCCGACCTTTATTAAAGCGCTATAGCCAATTATTGTAAAAATTACCCATGCTCAGATTTTGTTTGAAACTGGTGATAGTTTGTTTGTTTGTCTCACATGACCAAAAAATTTATTATTGACGTGGTTGTGCACTGCATTTGGTTGGCTCATTACATAGCAAAATGGCGCAATTTAGGGTGTACATGGCTATGGGGTCACCAAACTTTCCCTGGAGTCGCAATGGTGATATCAAAAAATCAATTAAAATGCATTTTCCTTTTCAGTATGACACAATGGAATCATTTGACAAAACCACTTTCAAAAACAACATCGGCGCATTTACCCCATGGTGACCTTGAACCATTACGGGGCTCCGCTTTAACTAAAGGTTGGACCTAGGCAAATATAATATTTTTTGTAACCCTTATGAGGAGACGAACGTGTTTAATGGTAAAATAAAACACAAGTTTGGCTCGAGTGTTTTAATTGTTTCCTGTACTAACAATGCGCCCCCCCCCCTGAAGAATGGGGCACTCAGTCCTAAAAATTTTCACCCCATACAGTTTCCCCTGACAGTTAGGGTCCTATTGAAACCAACAGCAACAAAATCAATTTAGATGAAAATCCTCGGGGCATACAACACCAACACACTACAAGGCCGATTCAACAAAATGTAGATTTCCGAAACCTCTGAAAAATTAACGCCTCATCACAATTTGGCGTTGACCTTCTTTGCCCCTTATCCTCGGTAAGTAAACAAAATCAGCCTAATCAAAACTATCTTTTTGGAATCCTTCTTTCTCAGGCAATACTATTTTGAAGTATTTAAAATATAATCATATTAACCCTCGTCCACCAAGGTGGGGGGGGTGGTTCCACCCCCTACCGGATGATCCCCTGTCGCACAAAAACGCAAGCGAAACTGAACTAAAGGCTTTTATGTATTTAAGTTCCTCCTTTGCGGTCTCATTTTAGGCGAAATAAAATTTGGAGGTAACACCTTCAGGGAGGTCAGTCCGTCCCGTCAAAGTCGGAAGGTAGGGGGGGGGGGGTGGTTGCCACTTTCCTATACTTTACTGTGTAAAAAATGCCAAACAATGGTACTTATGCTGTAAGTATGATGCTAACTTAACAAATACTGGGTATTCTTTCATATTAATTTAGAGTAATACATGTTTATGCTTACGTTGGCACCCATCATTGGCCAAATAAATACCAATTTTTGCTTGCACAAATGGCAAAAAACGTCGAAAAACCATGAATTTTGGCGGATTTTTTAAATTTTTGCGAAAAAATAAGCTCTCAGTCTGACTCACTATCCGTCATAGTTGTACCCTGATATGTTTTGTACCTTGATTTTAAAGAAAGACATAGTAGCTAACACAACCGGTAACCAAAACGATGGTGTTTTGTCGCTTAATTAGAAAAATCAGGGGGGTGCCCCCCCTCCCTTGGTCGTGAACGTATACAAAACCTTGGTTGGACGAGGTTTAACTTTTACATGTTGACCCCCCCCGTAACCAATGGAGATTTCTTTTGTTTTACAATTTTAGTCATTTTACCCTACAACTCCAAAACTAATATATAGTTGTACAACTATACATTTTTGGAATTGGCCCTACGTGAAAAATGACACCTCAGTTTGAGAGTAGTAACAACCTGGCATTGATATAGAAAGGTCCATACTAAATAAATGCAGTATTTATAACTCTTTAATACTAATCCAAAGCGCTACTTACATTTATTCCGCTGTCTTTAGGATAAATCACATTTTCACAATTGAAAATCCGGGCAGGCCAATTATAACGGCCACAGTAGACTATGCCCTAACAGCTCCCCGTTTACAAAACCTGGTTGAGAGACAAGCGAAATAAGTGTCTTGCGCAGGGACACAACACGTGGCCACGGCGAGGCTCGAAATCACAATCTTAATGATCATGAGTCCTGTCCTGCACTTTTTCTGCTAGACCAACTGCCTCTCCAAAGTGTTAAACTACAAAGGTGTTAAACTTTTCTCTGTATTGGGGTAAACGACCTCCTAAATAAGGACCCTGTTTATTTTGCTCCTCCTCTGCAATACTGATCAAAAAACTTACTGTGCCAAGTGTATATTGTCCATCTTGACACCACACACAATCCCTTTTCGATTCGTTTATTGGGTGGATCGTGTATCGTGTCAATCAAAAATAACAAGATGTCTAAACTAATACTTGAATTTACAAACAAAACGAAAAGAAAACAAAAACAACTAGACTATGACTGTATCTTTGAAAGGACAACGCACCCCGCGCCTGTCTCCTGCCGAGCTTAAGACCTCTTGGCTCTGACCCCCATGTTGATCACAAGTGTTGTTAACCGTCTGAAGCTACTGCATATGTATGAGTCAACATGACCATACCTACCTTGCTCTAGCAGATTATGAATTTTTGAAGATTTTCCACTTAAAACACCGTCAGTTCCCCTTAATGACTCTTTGACCTCAATGCTGGGCACCCCTTTCATGCTGCTTCATATGCATGAGTCACGTGAACTAATGGCACCCTTGCATACCAGCAGATCGGATTGTTTTGGGGGAATTTGACCGAAGTTCCCCTTACTACCCCAGTTTGACCTCATCGACCCAAATTTTGTGAAGGGTCTCAAGCTGCTTCATATGCATGAGTACGTGACCATACTACTTTGCATATGTATCAGATATGAATTTTTTATGATCTTCACATTAAACACTTAAGTGCCGCCAGGGGGGGGGTGAGTTCCATAGTACCAACATTTGATTTTTGTTTGCGATTTCTCTCCTTTTACCAATCAACCTACATACAACTACAACACAAGTTTATTAGGACTCAATTCTTCCGAAGACAACATTTGCGTTTACAAACCCCCCAAAAATGCAAAGTCGCAAAAGGCAGAAGTTAGAACAAATGTGTTTTTACAGTTTTTCCTGAAAACTGTTAACTGATGGTGCATCCCTGATGTGCTGTGGAAGGCCATGTTCCAAGTTTTGGAAGCAATTACAGGCAATCTGCGTTCCTTCCCCAGCCAAGAATTAAATTTTGGGAACCACAAGACGTGAATGTGTCATCAATGATCTAAGAGGCCGACCCGGAACGTAGTAAGAAAACAGTTGAGTTTTAGGTATGCAGGTGATTCATCATGCAGTGCTTATAAACTATACAAGATCTTGAAAGTCACCTTGGGCCAACTGGAAGTCAGTGCAACTTTGTTTACAAACAAGGGTTCGGCATCAGTCCGGCGATCCAATGCAAATCAAATTCTTCAAGGAGTTTTTTTGCTATTTGTCGGATTTATGAATACGGCTTCCTTGATCAAAAAAAAAAATTACACCGCCCACGGCTTCAATAAATTAATTAGGTTGGTTTCCTAGGACCCACCCCCCCTTGGGCAAACTAAGGAGTGAAAATATCAAAAATAAAAGCATATTTTGAAATACATCATTAAAATAAATTTTTTGATATTTTTGTTCATGTAATTGTAATTATTATACAGATAATGTAAAGGCCCCGGGGGGCCCTGTATTCAAAGGGGATAGAATGCGTGAACATGGACTACCAAAATACACCCAAACAAGTAATTTCCACCCTAAACAATATTTTTTGTCTGATTTCTACACTAAAGAAGCATTTCTTTCTGTAAGTTTTTGCTAACCGAAACAAGTACGGAATGCATTTGTGTCGTTTATAACCTTTATTATTTGCTTACTTTAATATTTTGATCTCTGGTTAATTTGAGTATTACACGTCCATCACAATTTTCAAAATTTGAAAAAAAACATACCCTTTTTTTCCAACATTTTGCTGTTTTTTGACACCCTATCTAATCAATGTACGCGCGCGTACATCGCTTGTGGAAAAAAAGATAACCTTTTTACGAGTTTCTTTGTCTCACGCATCATTATGCATGAGTCATCATGCAGTGATTATAAACATATAACAGATCTTGAAAGTTCACTCTTTGGGGCTCTGGGGAAGCCAGTGCAACGTTGTTAACAAGGGTTCGGCTTCAGTCCGGCGATCCAATGCCAAAATCAATTCTCAGGAGTGTTTTTGCTTATTGTTTGATTTATGATACGCTTCGCTTGATACAAAAAAAAATTAAATCCGCCCACGGCTTCATAAATAATTAGGTTGGGTTCATAGGACCCCCCCTGGGTGGCACTAACGGAAGTGAAAAATATCAAAGATATTTTACTAATTTAAACAAATTAAAGTAATTAAATCTTGGAATTTTAGTGCGGAGGAGGCCAATTATTAATTAATAATTAATATACTTAAATCAAATAAACGTTTTATATGCTGATAGCATAATTGGAATGTGTATGACCATGCTCTTTTAACTTTTGTAAGTCTATGGGAAAGACCAAGGTGAATTTGAAGTTTCTGAGGGAAAAAACAAGATGGTATAAATTTGTTATATTTTGCAATAATTATTATTGTAATTGGTATTCTAGAGTATATTCTGAATTATTTTGTTTTCAAAACCGTATATTGGAGTTGTGCGGATGGAAATGTGCGAATCACTTTTTTGACAGAGAGTAACAATTTCATAGTGACCTAGTAGGGTCATAGCAAAAGTTCGGATTTTAATTTTAGTGTGTGTATGTGGTTCTTACGTGACCCCCATTATTGTGTTAGATGTAATGATCAACTCCCATGGGAAAGTGTTATCTGTGGTTGGGTCCTAGGGACCCCCCCCCCCCCCCCCCCCCCTTGGCACTAACGGAAGCTTTTTTTTTAGCTGGCATTTACGTGTGAACATCGGAAGTCCAACCCTTATAATGACTTTTACCCTATAATAGCACACATTTTTAAACATTGCGACCGGAAGTCCCCCTCCAATGACCCCAGATTGAGCCTCCGATCCATGAACGTTTGTGAAGGGCCTCAAGCTGCTTTATTACATGAGTTTACATGATAATATTTAATTTGTATATGAATATAGCACCACATTAATGACCTCTTGATCTCATTATTGACACATAACTTATGTTAAGGGTCTCATCATGTGCATGAGTCACGTTGACACATGTTCCCTGGCATAAAGCAAGATAGATATAGTTTTTTTTCATTAACACTGGACTGCAAGTGCACCTAATAACCCTAGATGTCCTGTCGCACCAATAAACTTTGGAAGGGTCTCAAGCTGCTTCATTATGCATAAGTTACATGACCATACTGCTTTGCATATAGCACCGATATGAATTTTTGAAGATCTTTCACATTAACACCGGAAGTGCCCCCTTAAATGATCTTATGACCCCCATAGAAGCCGCACCTTTTGTTAAGGGTACAAAGGCTGCTTCAATGCGATGAGTTTACTTGACCATACTACTTTACATATAGCAAATATGGAATTTTTTATTTGTGGGTAAAATTAAGCAAACGGACTTTTTAGTGCCCCCCTAATGACCCCCAGATTGACCTCTCGATCCATTACTTTTGAAGGGTATCAGCGCTTCAGATGCATGAGTCATGTGACCCGTGTCCTTGCAAAGCCAACAGTGATTTTTTAAAATTAAGACCGGAAGTGTCTCCTTAATGACCAGATTGACCCCTCGACCCATATCTTTGTGAAGTTCCTCACGTGTTCCATGCATTGAGTTACGGGACCATACTGTTTGCATACAGCAGATATGAATTTTTGAAGATTTTTCACATTAACACCGGATGTTCCCCCGTACTGCCTTTTGACCCATACTGGAGCCAACCCCTTTTTAAGGGTCTCAAGCTGCTTCCTGTGCATGAGTCACGTGACCCATGCTCCCTTGCATAAGGTCTAATGTATATTTTTGATTTTTTGTCACAGGAAGAAAGGACCTAGTGGGACCCAAACTTAATGACCCCCAGATTGACCTCTGGGCGGTGATTAAACATATCAAATATTTAATTCTGCATGGACATTAACAAGTGCATCTGCAGTTCAAAATAAAAAAGAAAAGGATAATCTGAAAGTGCTGTGTCTGCTACATACCGGGTGGAATATCAATTAAACGCCAGATATTTGTGTATTATACTATTATTACAGCATATTAAAGCCCCCACGATCGTCATTTAATTTTCCAAATTCAAAATGCCAATTGATCTCTAAAATTGCTAGTGTTAGGTCACTATCAACAACATGTCTATGTCTTTGGAAAAACAGAACTAAACGGTCTGTGAAAGATGCCATTACGACGTTTCTCAGATCTAAAAAATAGTCGGGTCCGACACTTATTCGTAACAAAACATAAAAATGATCATTAATTGACAAATTTACGGGTCCCGTTAACGTGTTCGCTAGCCACTTACAGATGTCTTTACTACATCAATTGCCAATACAAACCCAAGTTGAAAAAATAAACTCTGTTTCATTTAACTGTTCGGGTTTTTGCAAACACAGATAAACTCTTGTTTTCATTAAAGGTTTCTTGTGGTTGGTACAAGTTATTGTTACATTTGCTATGGTTTATGCTAGTTAAAACGTATTGCAATTATAAATTGATACATTAAAGATGATAATTTTTTCAAGATGGCTGCCGTTTTTTAAGCAAAATTTCAATAGCAAAATTATATTAATTGAGTATGACATAGAAATCGTGCAAACGATCCAATGGTATATGATTATTCTGTTGATGGCAGTAGCTGGTCAAGGGAAACAACTTTCTGATCAATATAATTTTTTCCCAATGTGTTGAAGGAGAGAAATAACTAAAATTAAACTTTACCAAATCCATTTCCATGTAGTCCCATGTTGTCTTCCGTCGATGGATCCTGATTGATGTCGGCGCAGCAAAAAACGTCAGTTTAAAGGGGCGCGAAAGTCGATGACCCCAATTTGAACATGGACATGGTTACCTTCAATACATAACATCCGAGAATTACTTTTGCACAATGACAGTGAACCAGTAGATGGACTCCCTTTTTGTGCTTGCTTGCTCGCCTACTTATTACCAGGGCTATTAACCGTTGACCCCCTCTTTTTCAAATCTTTCTGATACTCAAACCTATTTTTTTTCCTGCTACCCATTTTATGATGGTTATGAAAAAGTAGTAGGGGGATTTTGCGATAGCGCGAATGGTCCGTTAGTATGTGTATGAAAGTATGCTGTGTGTTCCAGTTTGGTTAGGTTTCGTTTATTCGTTGGAATTCCGATTATAAACCAGGACGTGGGGGTACGGCGCAAGTAGGGGTTCCTTCATATATGGATGATGTACAAATGTCATGAACCTAAGGCCAAAGTCATTTTATGGTCCATGGTCCATTTATCATATTGCCAGGGGTTTTTTATTCATTCACGCCCCACATCACGCAGTTTAGTTTGCTGTATTTTTGACAAGTTTGCCTAAACTATCCACTTTTAAATAGAATTTTAACACCCAAATTCAAATTTTCGCGGCCTAATGCATACAATTTGATAATAATTTGAGAAGTCATGGCAATATGAACTCTGAAAGCGACGCGCAACTTCCATTTTAACTTTCAGGTTATTTCAGGGACACCCCCCCTCTAAGTTTCATACTGGGATGACCCCTTTTTTACTCAGCTCGGGTACGAATGCCCCTATTTCTGGGTGCATTTTCACCTAAACAGAAGCACCATATACATCCATCACTTAAGTAGAGTGCCCCCGGCACTAGTAAATCTTTGTATCTAATCATCCAATGTATTTGAAATTAATTCTCTTTGGATAATAATTTGTTAAAATAAAATCTCCCCATCCGATTGCAGTCTCTGACAAATCATCTAGAATACAAATGAAGTTTGGCGCGAAAACTGCGCATCTTAAATAATGACCATCCATTTTCCACTTTTAATATACCTGTGCTACATTTTGGCTAGCCATACAAAAACATGTTCAAATACAACAGAAAATTTGAAAACCTCCCTAAAATATGCATTATGACCCATATACCTATGTCGAAATATTGGCGTATACGTCCACGTAGTATAAATGCAAATTAGCAGGATTGCCATCTTTTCCCTCTTTCCTACCTTTTAAGATATGTTTGGTTGGGAGGCTTTTACTGCCTATTACAGCAAAAAAAAAAAAAAAAACCTTCCGTTGTAGCAATTTTGACCAGGTGTACCTAGTATTTTTCATAGATTGAGTGGACTAATCGTCCTAAACAATAGGGGCCGATCTAAGATCAGGGTCGTAGCCTACGTTTATACCTTAATCAATACCCAATAGGCCCATTAAGAACATCATCAAGAAAAAATAATATTTCAAATCACTCTGCGACTGATACAGACTCACTGAAGGTTGTCACACATGTTCATAAAACACGAACATAATGGGTTTAAATTATCATGTTGTTTATTTAAACTGTTCATTGAGTTATAGATATTTGTATAATCGTAAATGTATCAGTGATGGCCTTATAGAAAGGCCTTTCGATATATCTTTCACTTTCCTTCTGCTCATCATAGATCGTCGTGGTCATGGTTACCATTACCATATTACTTTCTACCCAAAATAATATTATTCTGTCATCATCTATATTATTAACATTCACGATGATTCATTCATAAATTGATTTTTTTTCAGTTCTTACGAAAATAAAGGGAAATTCCTTCGTTTTCCGCCGTTCCGCTTATTTATGAATACACGCTCATGTGTAAATAATCAGAATTGGACGTTTTAGCCTCTGGACAGGTCTCAATGAAACAGAAATGAATTTCTCTTCTGATGAATATTTCCAATTACAGTCGGCGAGCATGCCTATTGGTGGCAAATTAGAAAGGAATTGTGAAGAAAGCGCACGTACAATTTGCATTAATGATCTTCCTTGTTGCGGGCAAATCAGCTATTCATCTTGGTATGAATATGTATTTTTTTATCACAATTTATAGCTTTGATATCCCATTTTATGATTTGCCGTATTATATTAAACGGCTTGACATATAAACATTACCTTCCTTTGTGTTGTGGTAAAGACATACTTTTATTTTATGCATACTCTTGACGAAAGCAAATGGCGCCTTAGGGGTGGCGCGTATACGAGATTTTAAGTGTCCTGAAAAAACATGTGAACCCTGGGAGCTGTTTGTCTTTAAGTATTACATATTTGACAGAGTTGCCATTATGATATAATTACAAGAGCTGATTGAGTAAATTGTGACTAGAGGCAGTGTGCTTTTCCGTTTACATGTTTAAGAAGGAAGTTTTTGGTTAAAGAGAGGATGGAATAATTTTGCCTAAAGATGCTATAAACATCAGGACAGAAGAAATGTCAGGATTGTGTTTGCGTAGCTGTATTCTTTCGGCACTTATGTTAAAAACGAATCCTATCAGAAAGGCGCGCCTTTTTTAAAAACATACAGTGACGACAGTACCTAAAATCACATGTTAACTTGAAAAGCACACCGCCGAAAATACTATTTGTTTTAACCTAAAAAGCCCCGCTTTTTAAATGGAATCGAAAATTCTTTCAAAATCTCAAGTTTTCCGGAAACTTGCTCGACGCAAAGCTCTTGGAGGTAATAGGTATACAAAAGTTTCCAATGTATGTAAACACTATTGGATTGGGGAGACTTCTAGTAACAGAATATCGACCCACGGGGCGGAAACTTGATACGACGTAATAGTTGCGCAAGGCATAAAGTCACGCATCCAAGCGCGAGAATGAATAATATTGGGCTCATGTCGTCATGAACGCACTAAATTGCCTCCTTATATAAAGGCTATTCCAAACCAGAGCATCTTTTACAACGATCACTCAAAGAGACCTTCGGGTTATTTCTTAAACAAATTGATCATTTTCTGCTGGAGTATAGCGTTATTTTTTGTAATCAGCGATCGACCAAACGATTACTGGAAAAATGTTCTTTTAAAGGCGACGGATTGATAACAACGCAAATTTACAGGGCAAGAGATTTTCAATGATTGTACACTTAGAAATGTAAACAAAAAGTTACTGATTTTCAAAAATTTGGAAATTTAAGGATTCACTGAAATTATGGAAATGCATCCCATCTTGTTCTTTGTTTATATAAAATTGTTTTGACGCAGAGCTTTAGAGCATTAAAATAAGGAGAATTTTACAGAAAACATTAATAAAATACAAATCAATCGAAGTACCAATGATGAAACGTCTTGGGCTGTTTGAAATTATAATCAAACCAAATGTGAATTGATATAGCATATAGGTATGATACCATTTGATACTATCGATAACGTGCGAACACCTCTCGACTTAACACCTTATTACATTGATCTATCGCTCTTTCTTACCACACCAGGCTTGTTAGCGTAATTGGTAAGACCGTGTTCGGTTTCGAATCAGGGCAAAGCAAGTTGGGGTTTTTTTTCCATACTTGTGTGCAGGGCCTATTCTCCAAGAAAGATATACAAAATTCTAAAGGTTGATCAATGTTATAAAAAAAAAATTTTCATCAAATCTAAGCATGTGATTATTGCTTTTTATATTGTCTTAAAAAGATATTATTGTGTAATAATTTGTGTCGTGTTTATCTAAAAAAATCTATTTTTTTTCTTAAATTTCAGTTTTAGTTGCAATTTGTTTGTTTACTAAAAGCCCTATTTAAAAAAATGCAAGAGTAATTTTTTAATTTTGCTCATTGAATTCACTATCGGACCACTGAGTACTGATGATTTGGTAAGCTTCATACGGGGCATGCACGGATGTGAAAAGTCTTTTGATTATTAATTGCGCTAAGTGCGAAGCGCAACGCCGTGTACCCTAGTACATCCCAGGCTGTCCACTCTGGATGGGTCTTCTGTTACGAAGGTCGCTGAAGCTATAGATTGTTAAAGTTAACATTAAAGTAAATGATTTCATTTATTTGGTCGATTTCCTGCGTTTGTAAAGGGAATTGGGATATTCTTCAGTAGCATTATGAAAAAATCGGGAGGGGGACTATTACATGGACCATGCCAAAAACTGGGGTATATAACCCCTTAACCAGTGTGAGTGATGCGTATACTGGCAACCATTGAAACTTTAAAGTTAGCATTTAGATGTCAATATGAGCATTGCCCACTTGAAATATAAATTAAAGAATTTCTACCTGCAATTGATGATATACAAGAGCATTTATACTCCATGGAATACTGTACCAAATTATAAACACGTACTCGTACCAATCATTGCAAAGTTCAATGGGGGAAGCATCGATCTGGGTCTTATTTCTCCCAAAAGAGGACAGTTTCGAAAAGTTTGAAGGTGCTCTGACGCACCTTAATATTAGAGAGCTGTACAAATTAAACAGGAGCGTGTACGTTTAGAATGAGAAAATCCATTGTTCATGAAGTTCAAGAGAAAATACGCATTTTGTGTGGTGTAACATTTTAAGGCGTCAATTATAAACGAAGTTTAAGTTTCGGGTGCGCTTATTATCTCTCTTCTCTTACATGTATTATTGTATTTATACACACATACACACACAACACACCACACAAATAAAGACCCCCAAAAAAGCAAACGCAGCATGTCTCAATACCCCCATAAGTTACAAACCATGTCTATGCACGAAAAACATAATGATATCAATAGTCTTGTTTTTTTCTGCAAATTTGACACTCTTTCGTGTCCATTGTGATCATATCGCCAACACAGTGTCCATTTTACGAAAATGTGTCACATTTCAAAGTTGCATGTCTGAAGACATTATAACAAGGTTACAATACACAACCATGCATTAAGTTGGACACAACTTCTGCGGTAAGAATGTGGTCTTTCACGGAATGGCAATCAATATGATATTCCTTTTATTGCAATTTTAAAAAGGAGAGATTTCTTATATGGTATTGTGTTGGCAATATTGATCGCAATGGGGCCAAGAAGGGTATCAAAATTTAACGGAAAGAAAACGAACTATTGATATAATTTTATGTTTTTGTGCAAAGACCAATAGTTTGTAACCTATGGGGGATTTTATTTAGACCTGCTGCGTTACTTTTTGGGGGGATTTATATATTATATATATAGATAGAGTGAAAAAAAATAAAAAAATTAATATATATATATATTATAGAAATATATATATTATGATATATAATAGCAAGAGCAAGCAATACATCGCTACACATCATGAGTATAATTGGAAGTGGTGTTTATTTACGGCGTATTCTGACACCTCATTTGTGGCGATCGGCTGAGTATCTGAGTTATTATTGAAGTTATGCCCCTTGACCGAAGTTCGCTCTTAGGAAGGCGAGTAGAAAATTGCTTATTTCAAATAGTAGAAACATGTTTCCCGTTTGCTTGTAAGAACTACGTTGTTTCATTTGGTAATGTTGGTCCACCTAAATTGGAAACAAAAAGAAAGCGGTACCATGATTGCTAAAATGAGCGAATTTTGTCTGTCTAAGGTGCAATACCTGCACACTCTTAAGTGAAAATCAATCGCCGATCAAATAATGAAAGAACCAAAGTATGAGGAGCTACGGAACTTAGTAATCAGGTAATTAATGATTTTTTTTTGCATTTTCCCTCAGAAATAAAAAAAATGTTAATTTAAAGGTCTATGGCACGATCGTGAGTTCATCCGCAAGCAGCCCTAGGTGTTACCAAACGTGACAACATTGATTGGGTTTGAAGAAAAGCTTCTATCTTATCATTTAAACATGAGAAATTGCATAAGCTATTTGGTTAAGATGTTATGGACGAAAGGATTTGCCCCATTTTGATCGAACATATCAATTTACACAGTAGTTTTCGGCTTACAAAATCGGCGTTGATGAAACTTTACAGATGGGATATGCGGAATTCGGTCAGTTAATCAAGATGAAAAAAAATTAAATAATTAGATTGGTCCACTCAAAACAATCTTGAAAATGTGTTTAAATAAAGAGTTGCCCTGTGGTTTAGGGCTGACCTAGCACTCAACGCGCCAAACTAATTATTTTCGAAAATCCCTAATAACCTCTCAATCCTCTTTTTAATAACAGAAACGCAAAATTAATCAAAAACAATGTGATTAGTTTCAAATCGATCATATCTGCTTTTCAAATTATATCATTAATGTTATTATGTTATATCCTTTTTAATTGTTAAATTGTCAATATGACAGCACAACGTTGCTGTCATCCAGACCCACACAGGATAATTTAATACACAAAGTTCCCTATGTCTCAAGACACACAACATTGCAAGTTTGAGCATAATACGAACGTTTACTGGGTGAAAAACGCGCTTCTTTTGTCCACTGCAGAAGCTCCAAACATTTGCAAAGGATATCAAAAGTGAAGCCAAAAAAATGTGATTTATCTACTGAAGAGAACTCTTAAGGGAGCACTGCATGTCACAATTAATGGGAATTGTTCTGTCATATCTTCCTTACTATCAATGTGGGACAAATAATAAAAGGTATACATTTCTTAAAGTAGCTGAATCCAAAAACAATGGCAAAATCGTGCTAATTTTTATACCCTTTGAGGAAAATAATGAAAACGGCGATATTTTGCCATTTTCGTTCGCATTTATTCCTTTCAAAATCTACGGATTTCAATTGATGATTTAACAGATTCTGAGACAAATCTGAAAATGGTTTCTCATTGTTTAAAATATTCAACTCTATCTCGATCTATACCAAGAAATCTTCAAATATCAGTCATAACTTGTACTTATAAGTACGACATTTATATAAACAAAAACCGCCATTGTTTTTGGTTTATTTGCTTCATTTACTTTTCAAAGAACATAACTCCTTAAGAACAAGAACATAACTCCTTAAGAATAGAACTCATAACCTACAACTGACAATGTATTGAGCTTCTTTGAACAAGATATTTTGTCAAGAAGAAAACTGTTATATCGATTTTGATTCTTCATATAAGTAGCGTTGTTATTTTAAGAATTCAATAAATCTAACAATTTTAGGAAATCAGCAAAACGGGAAGTTAATTTGAATAAACTTGCCCCTTTGAGGCATTTTACTTTGACCAACCTGTTGTAAGCGATTTTGACTAACGACTAACACCCAGTCCTACAACTAACATGTTTCTACAGTAAAAGTAATTGTATGTGAATAAAATCTTAATTCAAACGAGCGTGGTCTCCATAAAGAAGAATAGCCAACGATATCAATTCGCTCGTTGCAAATCATACGACATCTGCACCAGCTGTGGATGGGACATATATATTGTACGATAGAAAACATCAAAATAAACTCCCATAACATATTGGCATTTTCTTTTTACAAAACAGCGAAAGGTTATCCGAACCTATCAAAACAAGGGATCACACAAAAATACAATGACGTTTTTAAAGTGCTTCAGCTTTCGTGTTTATTAAGCGAGTACCTTTCTCGCCTAGCCAAATATAATTTGTGACATACGAAAGCTAGGGTGTTAGATGGCCAATATTGTCCTCTTCGCAAAAACATAAAAGCAGATTTGCCAATGTTATACTTGGTTGTAGAACATTATTATTAAGGTTTCAGCGCCTAATGCCACAAAAATAAAAAAAAGAATAGGTTTTTGAAAGTATTTCCCTATTCTAATTGAGAAGTATGCTTAAATAAGCTATGGCGCAGGATAGGAAACAAATAATGAAATAGTTATTACATTGTCACAGAGAGTTGTTCAAGAGGAAAATCTCGTATAAAGAGTGTGCATGTGAGGAAACGCACAGGACCATTAGACCGTTGAAGTGTGTTCTTGGACGTTCAAGTGCCTCGTTGACCCAAGCGAAAATTAGGTAGCTATTTAGAGTGATATTACAATCGGATGAGGTTGTGCTGCCACCTAGGTGAAGCGAAATGATTATAATGATTTCCTGATGGGAGAGTAATAATAATTGAAATATCGCCTTGAGCGCCCCGCAGGGTGGATACCTACGCATTATAAATCCATTGTTCTTGTTATTAATAATAACAATATTATTATTAGTAGTAGTAGTAGTAGTAGTATTAGTAGTATAAGCAGTAGTGGTAGTAGTAGTACTAGTAGTAGTAGTAGTAGTAGTAGTAGTAGTAGAAGTGGTGGTAGTAATAGTAGTAGTAGTAGTAGTAGTAGTAGTAGTAGTAGTAGTAGTAGTAGTAGTAGTAGTAGTAGTAGTAGTACGTAGTAGTAGTAGTAGTAGTGGAAGTAGAAGAAGTAGTGGTGGTAGTAGTGGTGGTAGTAGTGGAAGTAGAAGAAGTAGTGGTGGTAGTAGTAGTAGTAGTAGTAGTATCAATTTTGATATCAGAACACGATACGCTTATTTCTGTACTAGACCCCACAGCAGCCGACAACATCCCGCTGAGCTATTGTTATGAGTGTCATTGTTCAAATAAGAGTCTCTTCAACATACTTTAGTAGGCGTCTGTGGAAATTTGATATTCGGGTTTGATTATAAGGTTTTAAAACAAAAATATGTGACCGGTAAGAAGTTTTTCTGTTGAACGGTTTCGGGTGGTTTAAAAGGAACCATTTTAGACAAAATAATTCCTACACGGTCATCGATTTTTCTTGGGAAATGCGAAGTAAATGTCCGTGTTTTGCAATGGCAGCAGTGCGTGACCTGATGTTGGTGTAATCCATGCACAGCGGGACTTTGCTGGCTGCTGTGACTAGACCCTTTGTTTTATTTTGCGAGATAATGCGTAGAGGACTTAGAAAGTACAATACACCGTTAACGTTAACGTTCCATAGCAATACAGTATATAACTGTCCGTTCTCTATTTTCTAGATTGGCATCTAAATTATCAGAGCGCAATGTAATTGGCTGATATGAACAATAATTTACCAAGCTATCTTAGCAGTGCAGTAGATGCGCATTTAAATATACCGGTTAGGGCGGCATCAAAACTCAACTGCCGCTGACTGGTGCTTCCTGGCTGTTAAACTGTATTGCATTCCGTTCCAGCCGGCCCTAGCACCACTTCTAGTACACTTACTTTTAAATGACATACTTATTATGGTCCCCATTACAAATCGAAAAAGCATTTTACAATTGTTGGTGTAAATATCAACACTCTCAATGTTGATGTTTGGTGTGCTAATACAGTTATTAAGTGTTACAAATGGACTGAATGCACGCACTGAAGTACATTTTCGCCCAATAGTCACTGATCGAGAGCATAATTCCCTCCCTTAAAACATTGAGAATCAAATATGCACATTTGAAAGATTGTCGATGAATCATGTCACTTAGGTATGAATGAAATCAATATCATAGAATGACAAATTCTCGAAAGCACATTTGCAGCATTGACCCAGGAATTATGAGTTGCCGATGCTCTTGTTGTGCATGTGGGGCACATCCGTAACAGACCTGAATGAGTGATAAGTTAAAAGAAGGTTTAAAACACCAGTACCAATTTACATTTAAACCGCTAGATTCTAGATCATCATCATCATCATCATCATCATCATCATCATCATCATCATCATCATCATAATCATCATCATCATATTTGATTTTTTTTCGCCCTTAATATTGCATTAGTTGTTTTAGATTGTTTTCTTATCAATATGTTTGTTTTATGGTCTCTTCTTTTGAGTCCCATCATCATCCTTTCCATACCTCTTGGCTATTTCCCCATGATTGTTTACTGTATTTCATTGTTTGTTTTGTCCTGTCCTTGTATGTCTGTCGTATATGTTTTTGCCCTTATGTTATACTTCATAATGTAAGTTTATTTGAAGAGGTCACTGCATCCACAAGTTCTGCATTTAGCAGTGAACTCATTCATCACTCTTGCATTCAGATAGCTTAGTAAACATACTTCAGTTGTCACTTGCAATGTTAATATAATTACACTTTAATTACACTTTATTTCATCATACCGTATATTGGCTAATTTTGTAGTGCTAGTTATTGTATTTTGCTTTTGTGTTGAATAAATTTGATTGATTTATTGATTGATTGAATAATAGACGACGGTTGAAGCCATTGTGTGTTGATTGTTTAGAGTTTTTGTGTAGGCTCGTGCAGTGTACGGTGTACTGTACAGCGCATGGGTGACGAGACGCCTCCTTGTCTTACTTCTGTTTTGATTTGAAACCAACTTTAAGAGCCTTCTGATCCCATAGGAGTTTCTGGCCATGTCGATGATTTGTGTGAGTTTCCCTAAATCTTAAGAATTTCCGGGGATGTAGGTCTGTGCATGGAGTCAAAGTTGTTCGAGTGACATCCAACTGGACTGTGGGGCACCTCAGGGCTCCATAATGGGGCCTCTGATTTTTACAACATTCTCCCTCTTGGTAACATAATACGCAGTCACAATCTGTCATTCCACATTTATGCTGACGACACTGAAATCTATACATCATGACCCAAAGAGCCAAATATTGAGTGTTCTCTTAAATCTCTGGAGAAGTGTATCTCAGATATCCAAATTTGGATGACATCAAACAAATTAAAATTAAACATTGAGAAAACCAAATTTTTTGATTTTTGGATCACCTTGGTACCACTGTCATTACACCGGTCAAATCAGTTCGGAACTTGGGTGTTATCATGGACTCGGATGGATCAATGACTAGCCAGGTGAAGGGATTATGTCTCAATTACCAACTTAGAAATATTGCTCGCATTAGAAGTATTTGGATGAGGATACTTGCAATCATGTTGTGCAGGCCCTTGTTTTATCTCGTCTCGACTATGGAAATTCGTTACTGTCTGGAATCACCAATGCACATTTCAACAAACTTCAATGCATTCAGAATAAAGCAGCACGTCTGATATGCGGAGCCAAAAGACGTGAGCACATAACTCCTTACCTGGCTAAGCTTCATTGGTTACCTGTCAGTCAACGTGTTAATTTTAAGTTGCTTGTTTATATATACCTATGTTTAAATGGTTCTACTCCAGAATACCTCTCCTCTGATTTTGCTTTATACCACACCCAAACCAGCTCTCGCCATTACTCCGTTCATCGGTTGATCAAACAACACTTCATATTCCTAAAACACACCGTTCCACAGGTGATAAAGCGTTTTCAGTAATTGGACCACAACTGTGGAACACACTTCCATTATCCATCAGAGAAGCATGTTCTCTTAATGCTTTCAAAAAGCTGTTAAAAACACATGTTTTCTCATGAAGTTAATTTTTTCCCCTCTATTGTATCAGTGTTTGTTCCTGCCAATGGCAGTAGTTTGTAATGGCGTTTAGATCTTATTTTAGAATAAACGCGGTATAAATAGTATATGTATGTATGCAAAGGCTGCCTTGAAATAACCGAAATTTATAAGGCATAGGAGTTGCTGGTCCATACACTTCTCACTGATTTTGTGGAGACAAAAGATCTGATCTACACAGAACCTCATTTTTTGAAGCCAGCATGGTTATCTATTATTGCAATCCAACTCATCTCTTACTTTCAACAGCATCATAGTAAAAAGCAATACTTTCTTTCAATGTCGAGTACATTTACCCCTCTGCATGTTCTACAGCAGGAAAAATCACCTTTCATTGCCAGCGGTAGAATCATGCTTTCCCTCATGTACGTTCCTTATACTGTATCAGTGTACACAATGCGTAGTAGCCATTACCTCATGTTATTTTCACAGTTTGACAACCTGACTTCAAGTTTCAAATCATAATAGTGGATATGTATGCTCAACCTGGTAAAGACACAGGTACCTGGAATCCTGTTCTCGGAAACCATTCAGAGGGTGATCTTAATTACAATGGCATTAGACTTCTGTCCTTGTCAATCTCACAATTGGATGACACATAAGCAAATGAATAAACTAATTCTAAGGTACAGGCTGTCCAACAAATGTTCCCACTAGATAAAGAGAACGATATTTTACTGAAAAACTGAAAAAAACCCTAGAAATTCTTTAACAAGACTAGCTGTAGCTAGTATAGCTGGTCGGTTATTGAAAAATGTATATGTGATGGGTCACATCAAAAGGGGGCACTTTGCACGTGACTGATTTTTGAATTTTGTGTTACTTTATGTAGATCATTTTAAGGTTTAAAATGACACGTTAAATATCAAAATTGGTGAAGGCATTTGCACTTTACAAGTGGAAAACGATCCTAAATTGTTATTATTGCAGATTTCAAATCCGTTTGGTGATGAGGGGAGTGTTGGTATGTGGAAAAAAAAAAAAAAAAAAAAAACTCACAATTGGATGACACATAAGCAAATGAATAAACTAATTCTAAGGTACAGGCTGTCCAACAAATGTTCCCACTAGATAAAGAGAACGATATTTTACTGAAAAACTGAAAAACCCTAGAAATTCTTTAACAAGACTAGCTGTAGCTAGTATAGCTGGTCGGTTATTGAAAAATGTATATGTGATGGGTCACATCAAAAGGGGGCACTTTGCACGTGACTGATTTTTGAATTTTGTGTTACTTTATGTAGATCATTTTAAGGTTTAAAATGACACGTTAAATATCAAAATTGGTGAAGGCATTTGCACTTTACAAGTGGAAAACGATCCTAAATTGTTATTATTGCAGATTTCAAATCCGTTTGGTGATGAGGGGAGTGTTGGTATGTGGAAACATCAAGATATTGTATTGCATGTCTTCTTGATGCGATTTTTTTTTGATAAAAAAATGCGATCAAAAACCAATCCAAAAAAATTACATAAATCAGATCTACTGCAGAAAAGGTTTGCCAATTGGACTAGATAAGTTATTGTTTCAAAATTTGCCCCAATTTCGAGAAAATGCAACTGTCAAGAAAAGAGGCATCTGATGGTCTTCTTAATTGAAAACACGTGGCGTGCAAAAATGGGCTAGGCAAGTTTGACAGATGACGACGTGTATAAACTTCGTCCATCATAAAAGCAATTTTGAGGTATCGATAACGGCGGAAAAGATTGAAATCACCTTCTTTCATCTCACTAAAGTTCATATAAATTACCTTCTTTCATCTACTGATAGTCAAGAATATTGTTTAAACCCTTTACAAACTTACGGTAAATATTGCAGCCAGTTTACGTTTGTTGGTCCCAGTCCGTTCGGTCCCCATGCCAATTCTGACTCAGTCAATTCGGTCTCTGGATGGTCAATTCGGTCCAATGCCAATTCGGTCCCCATGCCAATTCGTTCCCAATTGAAAAACACATGTACATTTCGGTCTCAGTCAAATATTCCGCCAATTCGCCCAATCCGGCTTCGGTCCCCATGCCAATTCGGACCCAAATGAAACACACGTGCATTTAATCTGATTTTTTCCTTTTGTGATATTGGTTTCCTTTCTACTTTCTTTCTGCTTCTTCTGGTGTACACTGAAAGCGTAGTCGTTTTCCCCCTTGGTTTTTGTTTTATCAACACAACTTATACTAGGCCCCCCTATTGCGAGTCTCTCCCCAATCGAGAAATTTTGCTTGAGGCAAGTGGCTAGTGGGTCAAAAAATGGCTGAATGAATTTTACCTGGCTTTCATCGATTTATTATCATCATTCGTGATGTTTCAGTCGTTTACATACGGGTTACAATACCAATTTGCTAGCTTATGCGAGCTCGTTGAATCCCAGGGCCTTTCACAGTAGACTAGACTAAGCACTATAGGGAACTAAGCTACCGTGAAAGTCAGCAGTACTAATTTTGGGTGATCGATGCAAATGTATCCTAATACATGTAGTATGTAAGTACACAATAATCAGGACATCATTACCAATCCGCAAAGTGTTTACAGTTTATTTGTTTCATAAAATTATTTTGTTGTCATGTTTTGCTTTTCCCTATTGTTGGATGAACCGCTTCCGCGTGTGTCACTGCTGTTAAGGGGTAAAACAAACGCCCAATAAAGACTATTCTAAATTGTATCTGTTTACCTTATTGTTCACAAAAGGCATGAACAAATATAATTCTATTATGCAATTCGACACGAAATTCATACTGTATACTGTCTCGATCCTTCCCAATAAGCACATTGCCATAAGGTAAGATGAATTATTGCTAAATTGATTATCAAAATGACAAATTGGTTTCTTTATTTATATATTTCCATGCTTAAATATTTTTATTTTCAAATAGTTAATTATAATTTTGCAAAACGACTGGTAAAATAGACTAAATCACGCCTAAAATTATACCAAATTGACGGAGCTAAGTTTTCCATGAGTGGGTCTACTATCAGTCTCAATGATTGTTTTTTACATCAAAACAAAAAAATATATCACATTAAATATCTTATTACGTATGATCATGATTCGTATAAATGTTATTGCCAAGGTTTTAAGTGGATTACACGCACATTATTGTTTAACACGCGTTTTCCTAATGGGACCGAATACCCTGGGCCGAATTGCTGTGAGACCGAACTGACTGGGAACCGAATTGATATTGAGTCCGAATTCGCTGGGCCGAACTGGTTTTGGGACCGAATCGACCCAGCGTTCGTTACTGCTTCCAGTTGGAGTCGGGCCAGCCTTGACAGTGGTGCAAAATAATGCACCCATGACGCCCAACTGACACAATTTATGATGCCAGATCGACTATAATTAGAACTTTAATACTCTGTTCTAAAATTCAAAGTGGGTGCTTTGGTACTTGACGGTTTGTAATTGTAATTTGAAGAGCTTATTCTTGTATTGTTTTATAATAGTAAAACGATTATAGTAGCCGTAAAAATCCTTTTTCCTTGCCGCGATCACGCACGGCCCGCCCAGCTGTAAGCTTTTCAAGAGGTAGGCTAATAAGGTGTTTCTTTGAAATTGGTCAAGACGTAAAATGATCGGCATAGGCAACAACTTTCATAACGGCACGGAGTCAGTCAGTCAGATACACGGATTTGCTCTTACTGGCTGGTCGTCCCGACCAGCAAAAACATAAAAATAGCATTTCTTCGGGCTTCTAGAGAATTTTAGTTTGTGTCTATAGAACATTTCAGACTAAAGATATCATGAGTTTTGTTGAACGTGTAAATTTTGTCAAGTTACATGGTTGGAACAAAATCTGCCAAATGCTTTACTACAGTAATCCTGTCGTTTACTTAGTTCTCTTTCTTTACATCCCTTTACTTTTCCATTTGTGATGAATTTATTTTCAGTGTATGAATGCTTTGTGGTTGTTGTGTGTAATTAAAACACATGAGAATGAAACAAAAGACGCTGTTTCCCATGCATGGCATAATTCTTTATTTGAATGTAATTTCCTTTTGAGGGAAATTTGAATATTAACTATGTTGCTCTGAAAGCATCAGTGCTGTGGATAGTGTGTAGGCCAAGAGAGAAAAATGGTCTTTCATGGCTAAATGCTACTAGGAAACCACAAGTTATCAAGCAACGAAGCAGTGATTTTCTGTCAGATATACCAATAAAAGATGAGCGTTTCCAAAGACGATACAGTGCAATATAAGACCAACATAGAACTTAACGAAATCGTCATACCGATGGTTTTTGGAGAAAGTCAGCACGTACATGGGCATATATTTCTTTAAATATAACAAAATCAGTATTCAAATAGTGTTGGCGTTTTTCCTTTTCCCTCTGTTGTTTACTTCAAAAGTCATGCGTTTTACACAAGGCACCTTACCAAATTATAATGGAGTAAAGACAACATACCATCAATCTTACGCTTGAGAA
This sequence comes from Ophioderma brevispina, assembly GCA_023653785.1. Classification (NCBI taxonomy): domain Eukaryota; kingdom Metazoa; phylum Echinodermata; class Ophiuroidea; order Amphilepidida; family Ophiodermatidae; genus Ophioderma; species Ophioderma brevispina. The sequence continues at coordinate 49,682 of JAMKCH010050318.1, forward strand.
AGTCAAAACTTGTGATTTTGTATTTTTAATATTTTTTAACCCTCGTCTACCTGAGCCATTTTTTGTAACAAAACTCCCGAAGGGGGGGGGGGGTGGTTACCACCCCCCCCTGTGATTTTCGTTACTGAACACCCGATTCCTGTAAATTTGGTACCAAAGGATAGCTTAGAGTTTCTTCTTTCCATTGGTACCAAAATAAGTACTAACATCCCCATTATGACGTCACCGTGACGTCATATGTTGAGGAAAGTACGAAAATACTGAATATAGGGTGGAAAATTGATATTTCGCAATTTTAGCGACTCAAACACCCTATTATAGCTCTAAAATGATGTCATAAAAAAAAAAAAAAAAAAAATCAGCACGTACATGGGCATATATTTCTTTAAATATAACAAAATCAGTATTCAAATAGTGTTGGCGTTTTTCCTTTTCCCTCTGTTGTTTACTTCAAAAGTCATGCGTTCTACACAAGGCACCTTACCAAATTACCATGGAGTAAAGACAACATACCATCAATCTTACCCTCCGCTTGAGAAAGTCAAAACTTGTGATTTTGTATTTTTAATATTTTTTAATGGGCATTTGATGTGGGCAAACTTTTTGGAACAGTTAGCCTGTGGAAAAATAAATCTAACACACTGTGCGCTAGTGAGCCACAAATGGCGGAACTCCTTGAAAGGTGTAAGAGTTCACAAAGCGGAGCGGATGTTGGCAGCGACACAACCTAACTATCTCAGCCATCCAGCTTGCTGTAGCAGTAATTAAGAAGCAGAAGCAAGTCAGATATGACCCGTAAGACTGCGTGAAAGGATGTTCTGAAATTTTTATTGCTAGTATTTGTGGAAGGTTCCAGGTTGTTGCTGATCTGGATGAACAAGTAGCTGATATTAATAATGATGAATGGAGCAACTTCACCAGAGCTGGACATGCAAGTGATCACCTGGGACAGAAAGGAGGAAACAAACAGATTTCGCCTCAATCAATGGAACTCATTAAGGAACGGAAAGAAGCTGGAACATCACTGGAAATGGCAAGAAAGCTTTGTACGCAAATTCTGTTGTGACCTTGAGCTGACCCCCAATGGTAATAATATGAGAGAGATCTATGGGTAGAAGAATATCAGTACAATTATACAAGTACAATTAGGAGTGGCTATAAAACTCAAACAGAGTTGACTGCAGGTTTATGATGGTTGAACCGGCGCTTCATTGCTTAGAAAAAATGGGAAATAACGTACCGAAACCGGCGAGAAACCGGTGGGTGAATTTTGAAGTCGCCACCTACAAGATATACAAAGTGACAAATGATTCTATATAATATTTACAATTCAAAATCTCAACGTAATACACGTACTGAACACACAAATACGATACACACTCACACCCTGTCACATACCCAAAATATACAGCCACCCACACACCATTTTCAAGCTTGGCCTACATACATTATACTACCGGGTGAGTAAAAAAAAACTTGACCCTGATTGTGTCCGCCATTTTGAATTTTTAAGTAACATTATAGCTAACATAGTTGGTATCATCTGAAAGCTGGGTTTATTATCTTTAATTTACTGCAAAGATCATTCACCTCGGTTAGGTATACATGTAGACCGAGCTACAGTCGTTTGAATCAAGTAGTCGGTTTTCTGCTATGTCCACGGATTCACATTGAAATGAATGGCGTTCAGCGAAGGAAATCAGTGTCCAGAAGAAAATCAAGCTATTATTCACTGCAGAATCTTGATTCGAAAGGCTGTAGCTCGGCCTACACTTAACCGATTGGAATTATCTTTGTAGCAAATTAAAGCTAATGAAATAAGCTTTCCGCAGACACCACATATGTTAGATATATATTATTAAAAATTCAAAATGGCGGACACAATCAGGGTCAATTTTTTTGACTCACCCTGTATAATAATAATAATAACTACTACTAATAGTACTACTACTAATAATAATAAGTACTACTAATAATAACTTTAACAGTGAAATGTTAATAATAAGTACTACTAATAATAACTTTAACAGTGGAATAGGGGAAATTTTAATTATTCATTAGGTTATGAGTTCTTTTCTATCTAAATTAATTAATATTCAAATCCTTTGTTATCCAGAACGGAATAAACCGCAATACAAAGGGATACGTGAGCACGTGTGGCGCAACGGATAAGCGCAGGACTCGTGATCCTAAGTTCCTGAGTTCGAGCCCAGCTGAAGTCAACGTGTTTGTGTCCCTGGGCAAGATACTTAGTCTCAATTGCCTCGTCCACCCAAGCGAAATATGGGGAGCTGTTAAGGGGATATCACAATCTAAGTGCTAATAGGCAGTGCACTATTGGCCAACAGCACACCTAAATGACGTGACATGATTCTGACGATTTCCTGATGGCAGCGTAATAAAAATGGCCTTGCGCATTGAGACAACATTGTTGTGTTTGCGCTATTTAAATGTGGTATTATTATTATTATTATTATTACGTTAGGGGAAAATGATATTTCGCCCTAAGAGCGTTCTGAGTGAATAACAAAGCCAATTTCGCCCTAGCGTAGGGGATAGCATAATAATAACAATTCTAACGTTAAGGCGAATTTTTTCATGAGACTATAATGCGTTGTACGACGAAATTTCCGAAATCTCGAAATTTGCATAAATTAGTATTCATATCGTTTGTTATTAACTAACGGAATGAAACTGTATAACAATAGTTATCGTTAATTCGCCCTAACGTCGAGGTTTATAAATAACAAATTTTACATTCTAAGCTGATAATTATTAATAATAATAATAACTCTAACATGATAGGGGGAAGGTTTAACTATTCATTAGGTTATAATGAGCTCTTATAGTTATTTAAATTGATTAATATTCATATCATTTGTTATTCTAGTGGATTATCCTTCATTTGCATAAATTTACATTCATATTCTTTGTTATCCAAAACGGAATAAACCCCAATACAAAGGGAGGCGTTAGGGGGAAGGCATATTTCGCCCTAACGCCGTAATGAGTGAATAACAAAAGCCAATTTCCCCCTAAGGCACAGGATAGCAATATAATACTAATATTAATAATTACTTTTAAATGATGATTAAAGGCACTATCAGTGATTTGATAAATCAGAAAATCAGATTAGAGCATGTCTGTAACATGTGCAAGTATCCTAATATCCCCTGCAAATGCTAAGGCCAGAAGTAACGTAATAATGACAAAATCAGATATTTTAGTCATTATTGTCCGTACGGACACTTACTACAACACATAACTGAATGGAGATTAATATCTTTGAACACTGCCGTTGTGTTTTGGTTTTTGTCATTTTTTCAGTTGGAAAAGGTAACTTGTGAGAGTTCTAAAGACTTATTCTTCACTTTGAAAACCATTCCTGTAAATTTCAAATATTTTGACTCCTTCGGATGAATCACCGATAGTATCTTTAAGGGGAAAATTAATTAGGCTATAATAAGCTGTTATTATTTAAATTAATTAATATTCATATCCTTTGGTATTCTAGAGGATTGCAATTAATTTGCATAAATTAATATTCATATCATTTGTTATCCAAATCGGAATAAACTTTAATACTGTGGGTTAGGGGGAAAAACGTTAGAGGGAAATGAAATTTCGCCCTATCGTCTTAATTAGTGCATAACAATAGCCATTTTCTCCTTAACCCACACATAAGCTTATAATACCAACACTTAACTGCATAACGAGGGCTCCTTGGGACCCCTTTTTTACGCTGCAAGATATTTGGTTTATATATTTTGTTTCTAACTTTTATTTGCGCTTGCATTGACGCAAAACAATTAAAACTCATCGCGCTCTTTTAGCTAGCATGGGACACTAGGAGCCCCCGTTACGAACTAACGGAAGTGTCCATGAGTCCATGACAAACATAAAAAACCTAAAATAGAGTTACTGTGCTTTTGATATAGTATAGTAGGCCATTCTTGCCATAATATTTTATATTCATCATATAGCAGTTAACTGTAGAAACTTGTGGTAAATTACATGTTATATAACAAACAAGTAAACCTAAAATTATTAACTGTTAATAATAATAATGATAAAATAATAATAATAATAATAATAATAATATATAATAATAATATATATAATAATAATTACTTTTAAATGACAGTTCATTATTCAGCACACTCTAGTTATAAGAGCTTTTATTATTATTATTTAATTGCTATCATATTCTTTGTATCCAAAAACGGAATAACCGCAAACAACAAAAATACACAGAAACGTTAGGGGAAAACGAAATTTCGCCTAACGTCTTAATTAGTTCATGACAATAGTCAATTTCCCTATAACCTACTACAAAGGCTAATATATAAGGAATAATAATAATAATAATTTTTATATAGATATATAAGAAGCAGCTTGAATCCGCCCGTAGGAGCGCTCAAGGCGGGATTCCTAATATTTTATTATTACGCTGCCATCAGGAAATGGTCACAATCATTTGTCGCTCAATCACATAGGTGGCAGCGGCTTGGCGCACAAACCCTACCATCACTTAGATTGTAATATCACCCTAAGGGCTTAGTTTGTCGCTGGTCATCTTGCCCCTTCAACAACTTCAACTTTTTCCATAAAATGTTACACCATGAAGCACATTAATGAACAATATTTATGAGGAGTTGACCAAAGGCCAATAAGACCAACTGGTGCAACCCTCTGAAAGTTAATGTTTACAAACATAATCTTAAGACAAGGACTACAATCAACAAAACACGAGAAAACGCCAGTGACCAATCACCCCTTGCTCAAATTGCCATCAACGGCATATTGCGTATAATAAAATACATGCAAAAACTAATTCTTTATATTTGTAAATAAAGTTTCACTTTTAAATTGTTTTGCGAAGTGAGGTACTGATTTCGAAATTTGTATACATTTCCCCCCAATTGTTCTCACATAATAGAACCGGAGTTCGACCGGAATTGAATCAGTGAAAACTTCTTCTTATTTTCTTGTAAGATTGTAATCGTTGATACTTCTCCTGCCATACTTGTGAATGTCAGACCGTTTGCTAAAATAGCCGTTAAATATACTCGGCAGTTTGTTAATGGAATGGTTCTTAACCAACATGTTCCACAATCTTGCGCCGAATTCTTGAAATTGCGTCTAACCCGACCAGTTTTGCAGCGCGGACGTAGCACTATTAATCGCAAAATGAACTGGTTGTGGATGGGGGACTCGAACCCACAACCTTCCGTTTAGATCTTCGGAATGCTCTAATCAATTGCCGCCAATTTCGCACATATTTGTATAATTTCATTGCAGTAATTCACAGAGGTTTAGTAGCTCCAATTTCTCACATATGGTTATAAATTATTTCGAGTGCTTGTGTATCAGAATGCTGATCACCTCGTGATATGAACGGACGGCATTATTACTCATCGAACGCTATGGTGTAGAAACGCGAATGGACCCATCACATGCCGGGGTGGCGCAATTGATTAGCGCCTCCGAGATCTAACGAAGTTTGTGTGTTCGAGTCCCATCCACCAGTTCATTTTGCCGATTAATATGCTACTCCGCGCTGTCATCAATTTCTCACATATTTTATTTTTCTTCATGGCATAATTCACAAGAATGTTTAATAGTAGGTCCAATTTCTCATATATATATATACATATATATATACATTTATGTGGAGTTTGTTTTTAAATTAGGCTCATCATTGCACTACATGTTTATCGCTTTCGTAACCGCCAAGTGCGAGTCTTGCAACAATAATTTTTAAGATTTGGAATTTTATTGACATCATTACTTTCAGTACTTTCCATATATGACAGCAAAAATCTGTGTTGCTGCAAAAGTGCGTTATACATCATACCTAGATGTTTGATTAATATGCTTTCATACGACAAGATCATTCATTTTCTGACCACTTTTTTGAAGGGAATGTTTTCGATAAGAGTGTCGCTCTTTAGGGGTAGGTCGAATCAAGGAAAATGTATTTTAAACGAAACAAAGTCTAATATCAATAACAGAAATATTTATGAGAACCACAACATGGGCTGCATTGAAATCCAACTCTTTGAATCCATACTACTCTATTTTAATACACTCCTGTGTTTAATGAGAATTGGGTACTTAGCTGGATAATCATTACCCTCAAAGGGCCAAGTGATATGAAACAATTTTATAATTTTATTAAACAAATACAATCTACTAAATGTACTTCCTAAGGTTCACATGTTAACAAAGTTTGAAGAAGTCCGATGACTTTTACAAAATTGGATTCGATGAGAAATGGAAAGTATAATGGTGGCCCAAACATTTTGCTTTTAGTTAGCTTTCAGTTTTTCCTTCATGCCAGACATTTTGAATTGTTTTTTTACAAGACCAATTCCATTTTTGTCACACTTTTCAAAATCCCGGGAGCTGACCCTTGCCGTGTGTTTAGTGAGAACTTGCTCCTCGATCAACAAGACAAATACCGGCTTACCCCCCTCCCTTTTTTTCTAGATGGTCCAACAACATGGATCAGGTTTTAGTCATTTTTCCTCTAGGAACGTTTTGATTTATATAGTAATCAATATTCGATGCAGGCACACTCATGCCAGATTTCCGTTTTTTTTCGTATATAATATTTTATATATATCCAAAAGACCTTGGTCACTCCCGTTTATCAAACACGAAATAAATTTGGAGATTCTGAAATATGACTTTTTCCACATGAGCAGTTTTGCTTTGAAACTTACCGGAAATAACATAGGTGTTTAACCACCACAAATGATCCTTTCACAAGTACCGGCAAATTTTCTCTTTTCCGTTTGATTAGGATCTATACTTCCCATCACTATTTGCCCAAGTATCAAATGTCTCCAACTTTGTGTGTTTTTTCCTGATCAAATTATTAAAAAGTCTCAAATTTTTCGTAGGTATGTGTATCTATTGTGATCACGTATTAAAATGTCAAAGAATTGTTGGGAATCGCGATGATTTGGACACAGAGACAGGTTCATAGCTTTCATTTGATTGAATAGCGCCGGTGTATCAATCAGCCGATAAGGAGCTATATGACGTGAACTTTGCACAGCTGGTACGGCAAAGGGCTCAAGGGATAGTCGTAGTAATTATTCTTATCAGTCGCTCAGTTAACTTGATATCATCAATGAGCTTCATAAAGCTGAAATAACACACTTGAATATTGTTGCTAACAAATCCAAATATACAATTGCAAATTGCTATGCATTTCTGTAATCCCTCATGGGTAATTAGAGGAGGATAGTACCATGAAGATCTTTGTAAATTTTATTTCAATATACTTCATTTGTGGTATTTCATTTTGTTGGAAGTGTTTGGTTATATTTTAATTGTGTCAAGTAGATTAACCTTATCGCTAATGATTTAGGCAGAGGGTGATGGAGGAATCATCTCTATGCGAGGAAGCCGAGGGCCACTGTTTCCAATGATGCCAAGTGTTCCAGGATGTCTTGTCTATGCCAGGGATTTCCACCCTTATTATCGAACGGGCTGCGAGTATATAAGGACTGATTCTCCATGTAAATGGCACAGACGGTTTAAGCGTACCCTCCGAAGGACGGGATATTCACACGGTTCATTTGCCCAAATCAAGTGAATCACGGGAGAGCGGAATTCCGTTTTAATCAAATAGTTCTGTATACAAATCAAATCGAGAATTATACCCGAAATGATCCTGCCTCGACCGAGGACCTCCCTAACCAGTTGGGGCACAATCTTTTCCTTTGGATTGCATGTCAATTGTTTTTCGATCACGGATCTAAAACTACACAAGTTAAATTGTATTGTCTTCCTTGTATAATTACAGGACCAAAAATTTAAAAAAGTAGCTATATTGTCAATGGGGGATGACAAGTTCTGCAACATGGCCCAGTTACCAAAAGATGTTAATAGGCATTTTCTTTTTCAATGGACGAGAAGACAATTTTTAAATTTTCAAACTTTTTATAATTTAAAAGTCATTCAAATATTTTTCAACTCTTATAGTGTCTTTAATAGATTTTAAATGCTTTCAAATATACTCCGTTATTTAATAATTTTGATTTTGATTTTTAGTATGGGCTTTTGGAGAGCTCATAGCTAGACTGTATAAATTAAAAACCCATTGTAAATTCTCTTAGTGATTGTATAATATTGCTGGATTGCCTGGAGTGTTACGTTCTCATGTCTTTTCATTCTTCTGTTGTCAGGTTTCAGTTGTGGTTTTCCAGATGTCCCTTCCTTTCTGGACTTAGTATCTTTTAAAAGAATATCGTTGTTAGCGTTCTCATGTCTTTTCATTTTTTCATCCCTGTTGATTTCTGTAGGACATCATTGATGGCTCTCCATATGCCCTTTCCCTTTTTTAGATAATTGTAATGAACTTAAACAAAAAATTCTCAAGGTTAACAATTATTTAAGAATTACAAGAAAATAGAGAGGAAAGACGTATAAAATAAAGCATTGATTTCTTCTTCAATACTACAGGGTAATCACATAGGGTTCTCAAGGTCGTTCAATTGGTTTATTTCCTCATACTGAAAATATCAAGTAAATTGCTTTTTCTTGAGTGCTCACGCATACGATGTCTTTGTGAATTTTGAAGTAGTAAGGCGAGTTTAGGCTACGGTCACTACTTGATATCAATGCAGGCCACGTTCCCCTATGCCACACACTCACTGACACTGAATGCTGTTACGTCTCACGTGTAACAGGTAGATTTGGGTTTGTTTTAAGGCATGCCTTGTTTTAAATAGAACTAATACACTTAAACAAATACAAATACAATGAAATTTGCTTTCTTATTTGCAAGATAGGGACACAATGGTAGCGTTTACGTTTTTAAATCTTTATATTGATATTAATCTGCCGTAACTGAATTCAAAAATGTTTGAATCAAAGCGCACCTTTTATTCGTTATTTATTTCCTGGCGAAATCAATGTGTAGGTCGGCACTATAAGTAAAATCTCCAGTGACTGTTGCGCTGCGAAGTTGTCATTCTTTACTTGTCACGTTGAAGAGCTGTGCCATAATGGAGTAGATTCTAATGCATGGGTACGGTTTAGTCTCGGTGTAATGACACAAATTCAAAAAACACATTATTTTGGGTTTACGAGAATATTGACAATAGCACCACAGAATGCCGTCCCAAACCTGTCAAATTTTGCAAGCTGAGCAAGTGTACATTGATTTTTGTAATTGAATAGGAAATCATTCTCAGACACCCCGTAAGTATGTATTCAATACCAAAAGTGGTGTCTTTATTGTAAAATGTCTAGACGATATCCCACCACGCAAGCACCTATATCAGCGGGTTCGAAACTGATTAGGTGAACAAGTGCTTGAAACTACGCAAAAGATACGTTTCACATGAAATTAATGACACAGAGTAGTAATAGTACAGGATAACCCTAACCCTAAGTGAGGGCTCCAGCCTCCAGGCCGAAATTGACGGCAAATGGTGGATTTTTGGTTGTACCGTTGACGTCTACCTGAGGACAATATCGCCATTTGAATTTGACACGCATGCGTGCAGCATACTTGGAGGGTCGTCGAGTGGCAAATTATGTAAACACGTATTTCAATACGGAATAAATCGCAATCTCATCATAGTGTGCAGTTCACACTCCATAGAAAAACGTTTTACACAATTTGGCACTCGCCAGTGGTGCTAGCTTTGTGCTGATGTCAGGTGGACAATTTTACTATAAATTCCGGCAGATTGTTAAGTCCGCAATAACGTCGTGAGATATAAAGGATGAGTAAAAAAACCGGACCCTGATTGTGTCCGCCATTTTGATCGATGCCAGTAGTCGATTTTGCGCTCTGTCCACCGATTCACATTGAAATGAACGGTGTTCAGCGAAGGAAATCAGTGTCCACAAGGAAATATTTATTGACTGCAGAATAAATGTGACGCTATTTAACCCTTCACAATTCAGTCACAATTTACCCACTTAACCTTTCTACGCCCTCATCACTCATTAAAACCATTCGAAAAATAAAGTAACTTAATACATGTATCAGTTTCTTTAGAAGTTGAATGAATCCTACCATATGAAGGAACAGACATAAAGACAACCTTTTGAGGCTTAAAGTGTCTAATTAGTAATTTTGTATACCATCTTGACAAAAAGTGTTTCAAATAAATCTTACCATTTAATATCACTGGCTTTTGCACCATAAGATACCACTTTATTTGACACAAACATAGACACACTCTTATCATAATTTTACGAGTCACTTGCTTAGTTGGCCGCCTTGCATTCAAAAAGATGATACAAGGCGAAAGAAAAAAAAGTAAATAGGAAGAAAGTAAGATGAATGAAGTAAAATTGTTTGCTTGTTTATTATTTGTTTATACCGTATGTTTAATGTCGATGCCCAAAACTAAACCAATCACCGAAGAAACCGGTCAGGTAAAACGAAAAATAAAGCGCAAACATTGGCTTGCGCTGCGTGAAGTATGTGCTCGCATCTGGGGTTCGTCCGCGAAACTCAGTCGTAAATCTACGTGCATACTATGTCATGCCTGAGTGGATCAACTTATCCAAAGCACTGTGTAAATGGTATGAAAAGGTCTATTATGTAGGACATACGCATGAGTTAGTATACACGTAGGGTTACGCATGGGGTTCGCGAACGGACCCTGGTCATCTAATCACTAGAGAACGCCGGTCGAATATCCACTTATTGCTAACTTTGGCCATTTGCTGAAGTAACCACTCACGGGTCATTAGGTTTCACATGCTAATCGCCTCTAGTTATAGTCGGGGACGACATTAGGCGACCAATTGGGTGTACCGCAAGGTTTGTACAACCGCACGACAAGGAGGTGATTGGTTTGAATGTACAAGTAAGGAGCCACTTTTGAACAAAATAAATTTGCAAATGTTTTTCCGACGATTTATGACACATAATTCACGTTTAAGTAAACTCTTTGCTTTAATAGCTATTGTGTCAACTCGCGAAAACAATTTCAATCTTATTTTTTAAAAAAGATAGGCTTAACTTTTTAACAGGACTATTTTGCGTACCTTACATCTATTTGACCTTCGACCACTAATTACCCACAGCAACTCGTATTCCCGATACAACATCTCCTTGCATTGATCATATTCTCACTAATAATCCTAGGATGATTTGTCAATCAGGTACGATCACTATTGGTCTTAGCGACCACCTTCTTATAACATTGCACACATAGACTGGAAAGTTCTCAGAGGTCAAGTAGGTCACCATATAGTTATAAATAGCAGATCCACTAAGAAGGACAGTGCAGAAACACTTTTGTCTAAATTGTCTCTTAAATTGGTCTTTTATCTATGAAAGTACCTATGTTAATCATGCATGGGATCTGTTCAGACTTCCTGTCTTAAGACTCTTGATGCGAATTGCACTTTTCAAACACATTAGGTTGAAGTCCAGAACAGAACCCTGGCATGAATTACAATATTCTTTATAGTATTAGGACAAGAGACCCAACTTTTGAGTAATTAACTTCAAGAAAGACCGCTCTAATGCTGATCTTTATAACAGTAACTGTAAAATGAAGAAATCAAATCCAAGGGATATTAAGAAAGGCCAATCGTGGAGTATTTTAGAGGCAAAGTTGATGACTAAACCCCCCAAAAAACTTTGGCAACAATTAAAAACCCCTGGCTATACAGTACGAAAACCAAAGAACATTGCCAAGTCGTTCTGGATATTATGTGCAACTTGTTTTTGATTCTCCCAAGTTGCGATCATATCATAACATTTTTACACAAGGTTGCTAGTACCTTTGCAAAACTACTCCCATGCATAAATGAAATTGGCACTGACTCACAAAATTTCACACAGCAGTTTTATTCTGATATGGGTATCACGGGTGGTACTTTCAAGCTTTCCTCTTTGTTCCCACCTCAGATTTTGTCTATTCTGAATTGTGTAAACCGCAGGCCTAATAGTGTACTGGCTTGGACACACATTCCATCAAAATTTCCAAGTGATGTGTCTTCATGTTTTGAAAGACCCCTATTACATTCATAATTAATTTATATCCATTTACACCAATGATGTACCTGATGACCTGAAGTGTGCCCCGTGGTCAGCCACTTTTAAAAAAGGAAGTATATCTGAAGTGGGAATTATCAGGCCTATCAGCATAACTCAGTGGGTTTCTCAAATTCTTGAAAAAAAATCTGTGTACAAGCAGCTTGACAATTACTTAACTGAAAATCAAACTCCTTGTATTCCACCAATCTGGTTTTACCAAGAGGTAGTTTTTCTACCGATACATGTCTCATTCATCTTACCGATCACTGTGCGTCACGATTTCTCAGGGTAACTAAAAACTACACGGGTATGGTGATATTGGATCTACAAAAGCCTTTGACACGTCACTCATGAATCTTTTGCAATAAACTTCGTGCTATGGCATCGAATCGATAGATTGGTTCAAGACTCTTACCTAAGTGATAGACAGAATTGTCCTGTGTTAAATAACCCCACTCCACGCCTATGTCATCACTGCGGGGTGTTCCTCAGGGTAGCATCTTGGGGCCACTTCTATTTCTCTGCTAGTTCAACGATATGCCAATCAGCGTTGACTGTAAGCTTTTACTCTATGCAGATGATAGGGCATTGATTGTTGATGGCAAAGATCCCAGAAATTGCTGCTAAACTCAGGCATGGAGTTAAGTCGTGTCAGCAGTGGCTCATTGACAACAATTTGTCTCTTCCCTTGGGTAAGACTGAGGCCATTCTTTTTTGGATCCCAGGAAATTAAAGAAGAAAATGAATTTAATTTTAATGTCAATAACAAACCTATTAAATCTGCAACTCTGTCAATATTTGGGGATCACATTGGACCATGTCTGTCAGGGAAGCTTTGCAAATATGGGTATTAAAAGAGCCGGGGCAAGACTCAGGTTTCTTTACAGAGAATCACAATTCTTGATCAAAAACAATCGCAAAACTTTAGTTTTTCAGCTTTGATTCAGTGCTATTTTGATTATTTTGTTCATCCTTGTTTTCAGGCCTTTCTAAAAGCTGCAGAACAACTACAGGTCCTGCAAAATAAAATTGTCAGATTTGTACTTGTCGGGATTCAATGAAGCTCATGTTGGCCAGGATGACTCGATAAATGAGGGCTTCTAAATTTGAAGATAGGGTCATGCAATTGAAGCTTAACCATGTCTTCAAAATTTATAATAACATCTCGCCAAAGTATCTGAAAGTCTCATAAAGGCATCGATATAATACCAGGGATAGCCCCCTTAATTTGTGGTTCTAGGGCTTGGGGGCAGTTTGCAGGACCCAAAATTCCAATTTCAACAGCAATCAGGGCAGGAACTCCCCCAGGCACTATTCAAACGATCAACACTACGCCATTTCAAAAAGAAGTTAAAATCTCATCTGCCATAATACAAAGATCGAGAGAAGGAGGGAGCGCCATTCCTTGAAATGCGAGTGGTGTATCCTCTTTTGCTTTGGTTTTCTGTTGTCCTTTGTAAGGACCCCAATGGGAAATAAGCTTCTTGTGGCTTTTGGGCATCTGGTCTCATAAACATGCTTTCTGTTATGTTCCTTTTTATATCTTTTTAATTGTTTTATAATATGTATTTTATATGTTTTTATGTGAATTTAATGTGCATATGTGATATGACTGAATAAATAAGAAAGAAAGCAGAAAGAAGCACAAGCTTTGATATTCACGGCAGCCAATTCTGCACCGCCAAATTAAGTCAGATGCGCAATTGGTCGTGTAATTCTGTCCCTGACTAAACAGTAGATTACAGATCCTTGTTTGAAGAGTCTCAAAACGGTTACGTATCTGCGCGCACTTCTTCGCGGCTGTTAGAGATTTTGTTTGAATTGCAAATTTCAGCAACAGTAAAATTAAAGTGTGAATAGACAAAAATTCGGCATTTGACATCTTAAAACCGTAAAAAGGGTGTGATACACTGCAGTGGCCAATGAGTCAATGTCTGAGACTATCAATCCGACAGGTCAATTCGCAACAAGTGATCTCTTTTTGCTGAAAGCGATGGAATGATGAATGGCCCCCCCCCAGGGTCAAACATTCCCACATTAAATAAAGCCCTCTAGCTAGCATATTCTAAGCATTGCCCGTTTTTATAACTAATCCTTTAAGATAGTACGAAAAATAAGTTCCAAGATGATGTCAAAGACTACGAAGCAAGCTTGCCAATTTCTGTAAAGTGTCTGACTCCATTGGGCTAGATTTCTATGCTACATGACGTTAATTATCACACGCGCTAGCTCACATACTTCATAAGGTATATGACTGGTTATGGCGCCCTTTAGTTTCCCTAAAATGTTATAAACCCTAAATCCGATATCAGTGTATAGGCAATCTTTGTTTCATAGCAATTAACATCCCCATGCGTACTCATAGAAAATGTAGATCTACTTTCACGTCCGTCACAACTTCGAATATTAAATTTTCATTAAGAAACGATTTAAAACAAACTAATTATCTTTTAATTTTAAAGTTTTAAGTTGACGTATCGCAAAAGTGGCTTAATTGGTATCGCACACGCTCTAAAAATACAGGGTGAGTAAAAAAAAAAATTGACCCTGATTGTGTCCGCCATTTTGATTTTTTAAATACCATATATCTAGCATATGTGGTATCATTGGAAAGCCTATTTCATTACCTTTAATTTGCTGCAAAGATAATTCTAATCGGTTAACCCTCGTCTACCTGAGCCATTTTTTGTAACAAAACTGCCGAAGGTGGGGGGGTGGTTACCACCCCCCTGTGATTTTCGTTACTGAACACCCGATTCCTGTAAATTTGGTACCAAAGGATAGCTTAGAGTTTCTTCTTTCCATTGGTACCAAAATAAGTACCAACATCCCCATTATGACGTCACCATGATGTCATATGTTGAGGAAAGTCCGAAAATACTGAATATAGGGTGGAAAATTGATATTTCGCAATTTTAGCGACTCAAACACCTTATTATAGCTCTAAAATGCTTTCATTATATAAAACTAGTCATTTCCCATCAAGTAGAGTCAAAACCCCCATGAAAATCTGTTTTTCCTAGCCTTTTTGGCGAAAAGTTGAATTTTTTACTCTGTGTGTCTATGGAAATGGCAGTTTTGCTGACATGCGAACTTTATGACGTCATTGTGACGTAATGCTAGGCATGTTGGTACTCATTTTGGTATCAATGGAAAGAGGAGGACCATAGCTATCTATTGGTACCAAAATCAAGTGTCTGTGATGTTCCTGTGTTGTGTTAGGCATGTTGGTACTTCTCTTCCGAAGGGGGGTAACCACCCCTATCCATCACTTTGGGATCACCCTGTATCTTACCTATACCCCGGTGGATGTTGGTTTTGGATGAAAAGGCGCGGGCAATGTATAATTGAACAATTACATAAAAATAATTTGGCACCAAAAAGGGGTTTTAGCAAGCCGGGGGAGGAAAAAACCTGAAGGGGGGGGGGTGGTAACCACCCACCCCCCCCTTCCGGTAGAGAGGGTTAAGTATAGCTTAAGTACTTTTTGAATCAATTAGTCAGCTTTTCCCCTATCCAACGGATTCCCCATTGTATGCAAGGCAAATGACTCCCCAAAATGGGACGATAAAGGTATTTTATGTCTATGTTTATGTCAAATAAAAGTAGTAATTTAAAGGTTGTAAAGGCCAGTGATGATGGTAACTTTATTTCTACCGTTTTTTTTAAAGATGTGGCATATTTTGTCTAAAAATAGATACAATACTTTTTAAACCTCAAAAGGTTGTCAACGATTGTTGTTCCTTCATATGGCCTGTCATTCAACTCCTCAGAAGGATACATAAGTCACTTTAGTTTCCAAATGAATGGGGTTATTGAGTGATGAGGACGTGGAAACGTTAAGAGGGCATGATAGTAAATGTGACTGAATTTTGAATCAAGTAGTCGCTTTTTCCCCTATCACGGATTCCCAGTGGATGTAAGCAAATGGCTCCCCAAAATGACGATAAAAGTATATCTATGTTTATGTCAGATAAAGTAGTATATTTAAAGGGTTGTACGGCCAATGATGATGGTAACTTTATTTTGACATTTTTTTTTTTCAAGATGTGGCATATGTTGGTCTGCAAATATAGAGGGGACAATATTTAAACCTCAAAAGGTTGTCACCGATGTATTTTCCTTCATAGGCATAGGCATTTAAACTCCTCCAGAAGAACTGATACAGATAAACATGTTACTTTATTTTCAAATGATTGTTATGAGTGATGAGGACCCGTAGAGAATCGTATTGGAACGAGGGCATTGATGGTACATTTGTGACTGAATTTTGCGGGATTATTAAATAAGCGTCACATATTATTCTGCAGTCAATAAAATAGCCCAATTTTTTTCTTCGGCCCATGATTCCTTCGCCGAACGCCGTTCATTTTTAATGTGAATCAGTGGGAAAGAGCGCAAAATCGAAAAATCGAAACTTGAGGCAAAACGACTGTTAGCTCGGTGTTGTATACCTAACCCGATTTGTGAATGATCTTTGCCAGCAAAATAAAGATAATTGAAACATAAGCTTCACAGATGATCCAAATATGTTGGATATATGGACTAACAATCAAAATGCGGGACACAATCTGGGTTTTTTTTACTCACCTGTATTAGGCCATATCCCTGGATTGCAACAACCAAATCGGCTTCTTGTAAAACGGTATTCAAAAGCCAAGACTACATTTGTTGTGATACGATGGGAAATAATATTAGGTTTGACTATTTTATTTTTACCACCTCCAACGTAGGTGGTTTTGCTTTGCCTTTTACCATTTTTTGTGGACACCCTGTTAAAAACGTGAAAAATCATTTAAGTGAAATAGGTTTTACGATATTGTCTTAGCTAACGAAGCGTTTTCAGACCGACAGAGTACATGTAAATGGTAGTGAGAAGAATCCCTCATCATGTGTTATAATCCCAGGTTTCAATTACTAACGAAGACATAACGATAAAGACAAGACCACAAAACAAAAAAACCGTCCAGGCTACAAACAACCTCGCACACACAAAACGCAAGCGGATTACGAACACACAAAATAGGTACGGGGTACCCACAAAAACCAAACCACATATATAGCCAATTACACCCACCTCATTCCAAGAGGGAGGGTGAAGAACAATAGAAGAAATGGAAAGAAGAAGAGAAACAGCACAAACAAGAAAGAACGAGAAAGTGGAAGAGTGGAGAAAGAGAAAAGAAACAGAAACATCCGTGATCTTGCTCAAAACGTAGCGGGAAAACGTAGAAAGAGAAGGAAAATGGGGGGGGGGCATCTTGCTTAAAAGTGAAAAGTTCTTCTGTTAACACAAAACACTAAGGAAATTAGTTCAATAATTTCTTAAGAAATGTCCAGGACAAGAAGAAGAAAACTACCTAGATCACGACTTGTTTATATTTACCAGACAGATATGATAAGAGCAGTTGCTGCAACACCAACCCGTCTATTAGTTGGTAAGGGGGGATGGACAACAATATCTCCTACAAGAATTTTTCGTTGATGTTGATTAATCCTCCATTCCGGAGAGGAGGCGTGTAAAGGTCCTAGGAAATCAGATGATAAACCCCTACTCCAAATCTTTACGGCACATTCCATTCCAAAAACATGGCCACAAAAAAGAATACATACCAGGGAGTTCCATCATTTGTGAAACATTGATTTTCAGTCAGTGTCATGAATTAGCATTACACCAGTCACCTGAAAAGTTTCTATTGCTCTCTGAAAAATCAATAGTTTCACTAATGATTTTGTCATCCACCAAACTTCAAAATATTGAATGCTTTTAGGTCCCTCCTTGTAGACTTGACAACAAACCACATCAATTCTATTTGCATTTCCATGGGACCTTTAAAGACCAACCCGTCCACACCGTTTAATCGCGTATTGTCGTGAACCATCAAGAGGTATGCACCGCGGAATTTTGGATTACATGAAATGTTGAAATTCAATGTTTATAATTTTGAATTCAATTTCAAATTTTTAATTTTTTACATTTATATTTGTATTTTATTCACTGCTAACTGGATACAACCTATTGAGATGTATAAGATTCACAGTGTCAATGCAGTACGTTGCCGTACCAGAGTTGTTCTGATTTTCTATTGATGTATCCAAAGCCCATCGATCCAAAACAATTTATGCGTTGTTGTCATTTTATACAGTAAGCAGAGAAGGAGAAGAAGCGAAATACTACTGGGTTGACCCTTTGCTGGGATTATGCAAATATGAAACATTCGCCTTTTTCTCGGAGAGAGGAATAGAATTGATTTTGTGCATTTCAAAAAAATAATGAAAGTAAACTTGGCGTTTTGTTAACCCCATGGCAGAGGACGTCTGGAACATGACCTCATGATGACATTTGAACTGGTCCATGACCTTTCTTTTGACATCATCGACATATGAAGGGAACCCCTATTGAACCAAGCCTACTAACCAAGCTGAACACAAACTCATGCACATTACACATTTAGATGAGAGGCATTCATAAAAGGCCTCACACGGTTGTTGATGAGCCACCGTTTCGCATTGAGGCTGGATTATTGAAGTGTTCCTGTATAACAGTTAGTAAGATTGATATTGATGTACCTTTTCATATTAACAGGTAGATGGATGTATGGGAGGACTCATGTTGGAATGAAAAGGAAATGACCCATTTTTTTGTGCAACAATTTTTTACCCGACCAGCGTAATGCTAATAGGTTATTATCAGTAAATGATCCATCAGTGATTTTGAAGCTTGGACATGTATGCAAAGGTATAAACACAAGGCCATTCAGAGCTTTCCAGAGTGACTCCGTAGACATTAGACAAAAATTGGTTTTGTCCAAACCTACCAAGCTAGCTGTTGGAAGTGCGAAGGACCGAGACCGACCCGATTTGTGCAGGATAATTGACATCGAACGTGATCATAATAGCTCTCCGGACCCTTTACATCGCTGATCACCTCATTTAGGGTATCTTCAATGTCCTTATCTGCACCAACCCTCGTAGCTCCGAAATCCATCATGGGGTCCGTGAAAAGCGTTGGCCGCATGGGATATTGCAAGACAGATGCTACAAGACTAGAGATGCATTGACAATCAAGTTGGACAGAGAGGGGTAGTGTGTTGAGGACAACTTACACACGGAACTTACAGTGAAAGAACAAAATGCGCGAAACTCAAAGGAAAAATAAAAATCTTTCATTTTGCTTTTATCCAACAGAAACATTTTTATTTTCGAATTTGAACATTAATTGAAACCAGAAATCAATTGCCCCGTCTAATGTCCAATATTCAACATTTTACTGACGATATCTGAATGAAGACCCACAAGAAAATTTATTTTAGCAGTTGTGCCAAACCTTGTGTAGGCATGGTAGGGGAGAACAGGAGAAAGAGGAAAACGAACAGGCGGGGGTTGGGGGTACTCATTTGAACGACGGAGATAAAGCTCTCCCCGAAATATTATTACTAATAAAAGTAGACACGGTCTAACTTTGTACTATTTGTCTGCGTTAAATATATTTACTTATTCCAACATTACGGTTTTCACTTGTTTAAAATACCAAATGACCTAGGTACATTTGGAAGGAAATTATGCATCACTACACTGATCTTCGAGTGTAGTGTAAAAACAAAAGCTTAAGAATTCTGTAAATTGGGTCATTGCCAAGCAATAAAAGAATAACTAAAAGTCCAAGGACAGGATACCTTTAAATTTCCTCACGCGTCCGTGGGTATCAAAATAATGCTTACATATCAGAACCCCAGGTTAAGATGAATGTGTATGTGGTAACAAAAACGGAATGTTAAGGCAATTGCCCGGAGAGGAGGAAACTACCAAAATGAAACATTTGGGGCAAATTCATTTAATACCGAGACAGGGTATTATATGTTGATAGTTTTATTGGCTACACGTTTCTTCATTTTGAGTCAAAAAAATACATATATGGGCCAATGCAATTCAATGGCTCATTTCCATATTTTCGAAGTATGAGATTAAAAATAGGTTTTAGAATGTCTCAGCACCCACATGTCATGTATCCGCCTGGAAATTAAAAAAACATCTGCTGGAAAATAAAAGATATTATTTACTTATTATGTTGGTATAATTCTTACTTGTGTTTGTGTTGAAGAGCCCGTAGATTATTCTGAAATGTGATAAAAGTGATATAAATAGTATCGGAAATTATAATAGAGGCATATTGAGGTAAGTAATGGTAAGTAATTGAATATATGTGACAATATATTCCAGGGATTAAAGCTGTTTTGGTAAGGGGTATCAATATCTTGATGATAGGACGTCAATACTTATTATCACGTTTGTTGTGTTTTTTGTTTGTTTGTGTGTTGTTTGTGTGGGTTGGTTGTGTGCGTTGTTTGTGTGTGTGTGAAAACCAAAAGCATTAATTTTGAAAGCTAACACTTAAGTGCCAAGCTAAACAAACCTCGTTAGTGACCCAAGGGGGGGGGGGGGGCGGGGTGCCTAGGACCCAAACCTATATTAACCACTTCCCCCGTGGGTGGGAAGTTTGAGTTTGATCATGACACTAACACAGAAATGTGGTTCATGTAAGAACAACCTATGGACCCCCAACCTAATATTCTAATGAAGACGTGGGCGGCGTGATTTAATTTTTTTTTTTGATCTATCAGGAGAAGGTATATATTTTTTATCGTATTCATAATCAGTCAATTAGCCAAAAAACTCCTTGAAAAAATTTGGATTTTGCGTCGCGTACGTAAGTCCGAGAAATCGCAAAAGAAAACAAATGTTGGGTTCTATGGACCCCCCCCCCTTGGCACTTACCCCCACCTTGGGCACTTAAGTGTTAAATTTTAAAAACAACCATGGCATTAAAAATAATCGTTATTTGTTTAATGAGGTTTAGTTCTTACGTAAGTAAAGCAACGGTAATAAATAATAATAATGGACTTTTATAAAAGCGTAATTTCCTCAAAAGATCAACTC
Organism: Ophioderma brevispina; assembly: GCA_023653785.1. Lineage (NCBI taxonomy): Eukaryota > Metazoa > Echinodermata > Ophiuroidea > Amphilepidida > Ophiodermatidae > Ophioderma > Ophioderma brevispina. The sequence goes on from JAMKCH010050318.1 coordinate 70,647, forward strand.
CACGTTGCCTATTATTATTACGCTTGCCATCAGGGAAAATCGTCATAATCATTTCGCTTCAATTAGGTGACTGCAGGCCAGCGCACATCCGTATCAGCAAGTCTTAGATTGTGATATTACCCATATAGTCTAGCAGATTATATGGGTTCCAATGTACACCCTTTAAAACTAAATTCTAACGCGATTTTAAGCATTCTGCGACATCTCCATAACGAATTTTGTGATTTGTCACCAAGAGATCAGTCAATAAGGTTGGCTTCAATTTAGTTGAAAACGTTATTCAATGGTTTACGTCTTATCAAAAGGAATCAGAAAATATATAGTTTAGCATAATTGGATGTTAAGTTACTAATTAGGGGTGGAGATTTGCTAACGGTCATGAATTTCAAAATACATGGATCTTGACAAAATTTGGTGTCAAGTTGTTTGTAGAGCCATGAGCAAGTCAGAAAAGGTTAATAGTTTGCACTATCTTACAATGTTTAGTTAGGTGGTTAAATTCGGTTTATAAATGTATCTTGTCAAATTGTAGTGTTGTGTATGGGAAATTAGACATTTTACTCGTCTCTTCCTAAAAACAACCCAAAAAAACCAAACACAAAAACACGGAAGATTCCCAAATCGTGGAAACTGTACATTTCCAGATAGCCATGATTTTCATACGAACCAATTGACTACCAATTTTATCAAGATTGAAGCATTTGAAAAATTTGGGCGCATATCATACAATGACCAATCAAAGTCAACAATAGACATTTATCACATGTTCACCCATATCTCGAATGACCCAAATAGGTATGGCCAAAACTAATATTTTTAAAATCCTTATGATGAGCCGAACTCATTTGAGGAACTTTTCAACTAAATTGAACCACTTTGTGGATTTATTTTCCCGTTAACAAAGTGGCCACCAAATGGACCCCTGGGAATATTTGATTTTGGTAACAGCAAGTCTTAAAGAAGATGGCATAGTTGGGCTTTAAATCATGTTAGAAGTAATTTAAGGGGGTGCGTGGAAACCCATATAATCTGTTAGACTAATAACAGCTCCCCAGATTTAGCTGGGTCGACGAAGCAATTGAGATTAAGTATCTTGGCCAATGAACAACACACGTTGACTGCAGCGGGGCTCGAACTCACGATTTACATTGGTGTATGATCATGAGTCCTTCACTTCTCCGATTAACTGGTATCATTCTTGATAAAAATCGTAATAGCAGTAACATTATGAGTTTTTAGTAATATCGCAAAACGGAACGGTCTACACCATTTTGATTGAATTCAATCATCACTTAAAACAAAGCCCAAGTATCGACATGCTAACCTTTTGAGTTAACGGCTATACCACCTTAAACTGTGTTGGCCTTCCCATTCTCAAAATAAGAACGTCCAAAAAGTACTCCAAAAGACTTCCAAATTATTTTTCACGAAGAAGTCCATAAAAAACGGTTAGAATCTCATTCCCCCATCAGTTAGTATTGTGTTTCCTGGTAGTTTGCAAAACCCCACTATCCGTTATAGCGCCATCTGGCGTAGGTTGGTTGACCTGATTTTCTAATCCAGGTCAACTGGTATCTTTTGCCAGTTGAAAATTCGCTGCGGATCATGGATCAAGACTTTTTCTTTCTTCGAAATTGACTCAATTTCGTCTTCAACTGGACGTTTTAAAAATAAAGGACGCAATTACTGAAAGAGACACAGCAACAAAAACTTAACCGATAGAGTGGAAAAGCTCGAGTACAATAAGGAAAATTTTGCGCAACGGCGCGATTTTAACACAATCGACTGTGCAGACGATAAGTCGTATCCCTGTCCTGCATGCATCAATTACGATCAGCACTCGCGTGATTCCAGACTTCAAAACTGATATTCAAAAGCCGCGTTGCGGCAATTAAAGAAGCACTTCAGAAAGTAAAACTACCTTCAGATTTAATCTTGCACGACTCTAAACAGGGTATAACGAGAGGATCAACCGACTTACAAGTTTTTGGCTACATGTGCGCGATATGGCAGAAGTTATCAATTGAAACTTTTGTCTACTCATCAATGTTGAAATATTTCCGAGGAGGATCTCAAACATTTGTGTGTGATTCAAGTGGCTCAGCTGAGGTATCTACAAGATGAGTATGCGTCATTGATCGTACACAAGGCAAATTCAATAAACAAACTTCCCAAATGTTCAGGGCGTTACAGAAAAACACTCTGGCTTGTCTACATCAGCATTGCAGAATGAAAATAGCACATACAGTACAGTCGTGCATCAACCCAGTCCCAGCCAACTTTGAATTCTAGTAATGCTGGATTTCAGAATTCGCGAGGAAGAGGACGCAGTGCCAGTGTTTTTTTTGAGATTGTACCTACACGAGGTAACTTTCAGACTTTCTGCCGAATCAGGCACCACAGGACATCTTCGATTCTTTTGCACAACGACGTGTCCCACCTTATAACCCTGTGAATCACGATTGAAATTTTGTTAGTTGAAGTCACACAGTCACCGGGACAGTCTAGGTTGTATTTGACGCAAAGTTTTTGAACTTAAAGCGGGATATATTATTATAAAATTTGGTAGTGTCGAACTCACACTGTGAATTATTCTTCTAGACAGTTGAACTTGATTTTTGGCAAAATGTTACAAATTTATGTTGTAACGTTAAATACTTGTGTTACCCACGGCAAAGTCCATATGTTTTTAGGCCTTGGCTTCCATTCCATATTTTTGCTGCCACTAGCATTTTTTTTTTTGTTTTTTTTTTTATTGTTCTGGTTGTTTTCTTCAGTTGCCTTTTAAATTGGCAACTTTTTTATATGTCTGCTATGTGTACAAATCAAAATATCAAGCTGCAGGCATTAGAAATCATCTTCATGAGTGGATAAAAATTGGGGCACCACAAACTTTATTCAATGATTTCTGAAGGTAAGTGCCCAGTTCCTTTTGTGAAGCACCGGTGAGTTTTCATTTGCAAAAAACCATAAATTTCTTTGCACTCATGCTGAATGTGGTTTCAAAGGAATTCATGCCCTTTTGGAAGCTTGGGGCTATTGCGAGTTTGCAGCCCTCAACCCCAAAAAATCCAAAATGTATTTTCACCCATTCAGGGTGTTTTGCCAAAAAAGGAGCAAACTTAGATTAACTGTGGATCTCCGCAAAATCAATGAAGCATTGCACTGTTCCAAAATTCTGTTACGAGGACATTCAAGTGGTGACCCAATTGGTTCAAAAAGACGATACATTGTAACATTGGATCTAAAAGACGGTTTTCTTCATCACATTCCTATTGCAAAAGAGGACCAGAATACCTGGGGGGTTTTCCTTTCGTGAGGGCAATTTTATAATGGAAGGTTCTACCTTTTTCGGGCTGAAAATAAGCCCATATGTATTTTACAAAGTAATCTCGCCTCACAATAGTTTCAACACTTACGGGCGCTTGGCCTGAGGGTGCTAGCAAAAAAATACTGTGCGACGATTGTCTTTCTCACAGCAACGAAAGAAATCATAGACCATCACAAAACGTTGATGTTAGACACTTGAACCAACTCGGTCTTACTGTAAATTGGAAAAAATCGTCCCTCGAGCCAGAGACGACAAAGGATTACAGGAGAATGAAGTTGGGTACAAAATTTGCACGCTGGAAACCCAATGCCTGAAAATTCCAAATGCCGTAATCAAAAAATTGAAGAAGACCATCACACGAGTCCTAAAATTGGAAAACGTAAGGGCCAGAGTGTTAGCACGTATCGCAGGGCAGTGTATATCATGTCAAAAGCAGTGTTGCCAGGGAAACTACTGTTAAGGACTGTTTACGGTTCTCGCAACCAAACAAACCTGGGATCAAGAACTCATACTTGATGCAGCGACACGCGAAGATCTTCTGTGGTGGAACCACGCGGTGACGGTAATGTAACGGCAACCCCATTTCGGTTGGACCAGTGGAAGTTCAGATGACAACGGATGCATCACAAACAGGTGTGGGGTGCGATATGCCAAAACCACCAAGCAGCAGGGTTTTGGAACCGCAGAATGGCCATGATGCCATCAAAAACTACAGAGAAATGATGGCAATTGTGACTTGCAATGAAGTCTTTCAAAAATTTGACAAAAAGCAGTGCAAGTATGTACAGCACAATATAGCAGCAGCAGCATATTATCAACCATATTGGGCGTTCCAATCAAACAGTTATGCCAGTTGGCAAACGCAATATGGTGGAAGCCTAGAGGGAAATAACTTTGCAAGCAAAATACTCTACCGGGGCACAGAACATAATGGCCGACACCCTTTCTCGGCTACCAAACAAGTACGAGTGGCAACTTCATCCAGATTTGTTTTTGTTCATCGACCAAACTCTGGGGCCGCCACAGTGGACAGATTCGCGACATTAGCATGCACAGTTGCCAGTTTTCAACAGCCTAATGCAGAACCACTCCTCAGGAATCGACGCATTAGCACAAATCAGACTGGGCAACAAACAACAACTTCTGCAACCCGCCATTTCGCATGATCGGACAGGTTTAACAGACTGTTTTCAAAGGCAGGCACACGCACTGTAATCGACCCCTTTGGCCTGCGCAACCAGGTTTCAAAAAAACTCAAGAAATTCAATTTGTTGCCCACCCCTACAGCTACCAAAATGGAAAGCGTTTATACCGAGCGGTCACAGCCAGAACCGTGGAAGAACGTCGTTGGAAAGTGTATGCCTTGGCGAATTTGTGGACACAAACATTGAGTGAACAAGGGTGGTCAAAAAGGGCTACTTTACAATTACCACTATTTCTAGCACATCACCCCTTCAACCTACAACAGTTCAATACAAAATTTCATGAATTTTGTGTTAATGGGAAGAGGTATTCCCCACCACGATACAGGTGTTGTTGCCGATTTTTTGTGCTCAATAGCTGATTCATCAGACTCACCACCCAGAGCCTCAAGCTTAAAACAGCAGCAGTCACATTGGGCATTTGTTAAAGCTATGGGTCTTCAAACCTATGGAAATGACCAGTGGTTCCAAATGTTGATTCATGCATTGGTTAAGTCTCAACACAAAAACCAATGAGGAAATCGCTGGTCATGCCAGTGAACCTTTCAAAGATTTTCAGTAGCTGGCACTGAAAACAAGAAAACTTTGTGTTAAGAGGCTGAGATTGAAAAACGATAACACCGTATGGCATTACCTTTATGCTAAGACCATCAGATATTGCACCAAAAGCAGTACAGTTTTAATGAACACACATGTGGAGACTCAAAATTGTTGTTTACAACAAGTTTTATTAATAATATCAAATTTAACCGAGGCAGGTGAAGCAAATGTTACTTTTCATGGTGTTAAAAGACACCAGTAGAACCGGTTTTGAGGTAAAAATTCAACCAGTACCTGAACAAAAATTGGAACTCCGGTTCTGGCATTTAAAGGAAAATTGAACTGACTCACAACGTGAGCCACATGAAAACCCTGTTTTCCTTTCCCTGACACCACCACACGTATGGCAAGCCATAAGGCCATAACGTATTTGCTGCAACGGGCGTTGCCGAGAAGTAGCAACGCGTTGCGACATTTTGTCAACGCGTTGCGACGTCGGCCAATCAAAATCATGATTTTTGTGACGTATTTCAAAAATAGACCCCCACCGCGTTGCTAGATACTTTGGCAACGCGTTGCAAACCTTCACAACTGTTGTGAGCTTCACAACTGCGTTTGCAAGCTTCACAACGCGTTTCTAATGTCCACAAGCCATAGTTCATAACGTATTGTCGCAACGCGTTTGAGAAAGTCACAACGTGTTTTGCGACATTTTTCGGCAACGCGTTGCGACATTTGGAACGGCGTTTTCGGCATTTCGGCAAATCGTTGCGACATTTCGGCACGCGTTGCGGTGTCGGTGTCGGCCTATCAAAATCGTGAATTTCGGTGAGTAATTCAAAACTACATAAATCTCACAACGCGTTGCGACCTTCACAAACGCGCGTTGCAAACCTTAGCAACGCGTTGCGGCGGCATACGTTATGACCCTTATTGCCTTCACAAGAGTTGTGAAGTACAACGTGTTGGAGCTCGCAACGCGTTGTGAAGGCTTGGCAACGCGGTGTGAAGGCCATAAGGGTCATAACGTATTGCCGCAACGCGTTGGGATCTATTTGAAACACGTCACAGAAATGCATGATTTTGATTGGCACGACGCCGCAACGCGTTGCCAAAATGTCGCAACGCGTGGCAACTTAGCACAAAGGTTGCTGCGGCAATACGTTCTGACCCTTATAGCTGTGAACCTCGCAACGCGTTGCGAAGGTCGCAACGCGTTGTGAAGGTCGCAACGCGTTGTGAGGATTGACAACGCGTTGTGAGTTTCCACAACGCGTTTGTTAGATTACTTTGCAACGCGTTGTGGGTCTAATTTTTTAAATACGTCACAGAAATTCGTCATTCTAATTGGCCGACGCCGCACGCGTTGCTACTTTCTTGCAACGCGTTGCTACGTTCTTGCAACGCGTTGCCGAAAGGTCGCAACGCGTTGCTGGTAAAAAAAACAAAAAAAAACAGGCAATACGTTATGGGCCTTTAGTGCTTGCCATACAACACGTACGCAATTACGGCAGCAACGGTGGCATGTTCTCTTATATGAAGCCATACAACTGGCTGGTTTATCAAATCTTGGTGTTTCTGGCAAAAAGTTTTCGACCTACTGGTGCAACGGTTGCTATAGAAACAGGTTGTGACCCTGAATCACAATGCGCCAAGGCCGTTGGAAGACCAGGTCAGTGTTTTTTGAACATTACGTTCATTCCAAACCACCAAGTTCAATGTCCATTTGATATTTGGTTAGCAATGATGAACTCTTTTAAGTTGTTGTCATCTCTCTCCATTTAGTGCTTCGAACATTAAAAATGTTTTAATTGTAACAAATAACGTTTTAAATAAAAAAAATAATGGTGTTGGACTTAACGTAGGTTTACATAAACTGTAGTTGACAACACACTAATGCCGTCTAGCGCCATCTGGCGCTAGGTTTGGTTTACCTGGATTCTACTCCATGTCAAGGTGATCTTTGCCTTGAAGTTTGTTCTTAATTAGCTACTTTAACATGTCTTTATTTAGGCATTATATTGGATTCCTCAGTGCAGTTATTTGGTGAGAATACGGCCAATTCAACAATTAAAAATGGTGGAATTGTACATTGTTTAATTGTCTGGATTAATGGTGTTGGACTAACGTAGGTTTACAAAATTATATTTACAACTCTTGCCTAAAAAACGCCTATCAAATGATCAAAACAATGCATCAAAGCCCTTAAATGTCAGTACTTTCTCGGTTGGTATAAGCGCTACATATTTGTCAGGAAATGTACTACATGCTTTACTGTTGCTTTTAACATCCAGTAGTTATTATAGTATATAGTATATTACTATATTAACTTCAGATTTAATAACGGCACACACTTTAAAGGTTTAATAAACAAACGCCATACACAATTTTGAAAAATGAAAATATATTGTTGACTTTCTTATTCATGTGTGGACAGGAAGTCGGTGTTTGTGTGTTATTTTTACATTATTAAACGTATGATACAAACATAGTTATGCGAATAATTTAAAGCCTACCGGTTGTTTTTTAAAATACGACATCAAAGGAAAGAAAACCACAGAATCGTTTCCTATTGTAATTTTGTCGAGATTTCCCCATTCTTTCTTGGGTATCGAATCTAGGTTGTATATAGTGCAACTGGATTTGGTTTTCAAATTTTTAACTTACATTAAAACAGAGATATTCGGTTAACAAAAACACACATCCGTATTTGCTAGGATTTTAAGTTTTATTAAGTGAACTGTTCTATATAAACTACTACTTTAATAGTTTCGCAATAAACCGTTCTAATTCAGTGAGCCATAAACCGTTATTAGGGCCCTTCCTGACCGCCTTGGCTCACCTTTTCTCGTTATACAAGAAGCCTGACATAGAGCTTTGCTACCATATAAATCCCAGGGATTGTCTAAAAAATCACAGAACAACTCTCAAATTGAAATATAAATACGCGGGATGATTAGGATGGCTTCATGTAGGAAAAACGAGCGAATCCCAAACATATTTTGGGCAATATGCCAAGTACGGATCTCGTTGGATATTTAAAAAACAATTTATACTTATTCAATCGATTTTGTATGTGAACGGTTTTGATTACTTTGACATTATAACAAGAATATTCCCACGGGGTGTTGCTATGACTATAATCAAAAAACTAATCCATTTGAAGACTGACAATGACTGAATTGGAAGAAAGTTAGTATGGTATTAAAACATAGACATAATTTATGACAGAAAATAATCACAAACCGGCAGCAGCCGTTGAAGAAGGAGTAGTAGTACTTGAATAGTACTAGTAATAGTAGTAGTAATAGTCGGAGTAGTAGTAGTAGTAGTAGTAGTAGTAGTAGTAGTAGAGTATAGTAGTAGTGACAGAGACATCATTATGACAGAAAATAATACAAACAGCAGCAGCAGTTTTGTTGAAGGAGTTAGTAGTACTAGTTAATTGGATCAGTAAAGTAATAGACAGTAGAGTAGTAGGTACTAGTAGTAATCGTAGTAGTAGTAGTCAGTAGTAAGTATATTAGTCAGTTAGTAGTAATAGTTAGAAGTAAAAGTAAGTAGTAGGCAGTAATAGCAGCAGCAGAGTAGCGCAACGCCTAACAACAACAACATCAACACGATGTGCTCCATAAATGAAAACAATTGGTCAAGTGATGAGCAAACGCGTTTTCCAACCCATACCACTTTCTTCAATGCCACAAAGGAAAAGTAAAGTGAAAGTTTTTTCGTAAGCATTTTGAAGCCAGCAACGCTTGAGCAAACACTAGTCTATTTTCTTGCGTGTACCCGATGTCAATGGGAAAGGCCATAGATAACATTAAAGGGTATAGAAGCGATACATCTTGCCCATGTAGTCCATTCCTCATTTGAATCTCACGGCATGTTACTGTTTTAAAGAGAAATTAGTGGCAAAATAAACACTCCCAATCAAAGAAGTATAGGGGTTAGCACCAAAATTCCTTAATCATTGTGCTACCTGCAGCACTCAAAACAAGGCAGGTCCCAGAAGTCTATATAGAAACCGTTGAGGGCTCGTATCCCCTTTCAATTTAGGGCCCAAAGGCCCTTAAACATTTTCACATACAACACAAACTACCCGTACAACGACGAATTAGTTACAAAGTTAAGTATTCAATTGTTGGTATCTGCTTTTATAGCCTGCTTGGAATGACAACACATCACAATTCAAAAAAAAATACTAAGTATAAAAACCGTCAAAGGTGCTCATGATCCACACACAATCTGACGTTGAAACAAGAGATTCTATGTGGTCGTTGACAAAGGGGGGGGGGGTATTACTAGAATGAAAATATATACACCAATTAGATTTATGAGGTTTGCACAAAGTTTGAGAAAATTATCTCAAGAGACAACCAAAAATGCTCCTGCGCGTAGACTACGGTAAACAGTGTAGTCTATCCAGTAGACTGCGGTTACAGTATTAGTTAGGTTTTCTTTGAACACTGTTGAAGGTAAAATTGCCAATTTGCAAACTTCTAGATTAACTCACATTAAATGCCTCTTCATTCTATTTGCAAGATTTTCTAACACACACAATACAATGCGTATGCTAACATGTACTGCTCTGTTCTGCGTTTTACTCGCCTGCTCGACACAAGGCAAGCCGTTTGCGAGGCAGGGATACCTGTCCGTTACCAGAAGCAACATTATTCCTTTGGCAAAAGACAAATAGAAGATGAAGAGTATGGGGGCGCTAGAAGGACTTACGTGACCAGAAACTTTTGGAGATCTTATGAAAGCATGGGTGTACCGTCTTAAGCAAATGGAAGCTGCAGAAGAAGTAGAATCAAACGTAGGTATTTATTATATGGGAAGGGGAGGGCTTTCATATTTTCGAAGAGGGCGGGCTTACATCAATTTTAGTAACCATGTTTAGTCACTGTCACCGTTATCTCATTTACGTCAAGGTTGATATTTTACATAAAAAAACCGGCAAAATCACACGAGAACAACCAATTATAGGGAATCAAATCCGAGGTGTAGTAAATATATATTGATCTCTTTTTAAAAATTATGTGTAATAAACGGTAACTCTCCCATTTTTGAGATAAGTAACTTAGACAAATGATTGTTTTATCTATTTAAGTGCGCCGGTTGGTCAGTAATTCGCCAGGGGGAATGGCAGGGGGAACTTAAAGTTTTTCGCGCGAAAAAAGAACCCGTGTTATCTTGCATCCTTAAAAAATTCGCATTGCCCCATTTTTTAATGAAAATTTCATCTATTTAAAGTCTTGACTTGTCCCCCTTCTCTCCTGCAAAAAAAAAGAAGGGGCCACGCGCGGGAACAGGAGGGGGGGGCTGACGAGGACAGGGCCGGGCAAAGACGCCAGGGCAACCGCGCTTTTGGCGTCGGAAATAGTGACACGACTTTAGCACGGAAGGCCCAAAGAGTAGTTTTTCCATTGATGATTATATTATCTATTGTTAATCGATTGGGAACAGCCTGCGGTAGCATAAATCCAGTTATCTCGTCACGGTGTTGCCATTTGCTCATGCTGTGTTTTGGTAACCAATCACCGGCGTCTAGGTTGTGACGTTAGTGCTTTGTTTTGGCTGGTTTTTATTTATGCCCGTTCGCGCCAGTTCTGTCTAATTGGCTTTCTCAACCGTTTCAGCATGTCAGATTTGTATCCCTCCCCACTCCCCCTATCTTCATTTAATCTGTTATGCATATTTACTCGTTATTAGGCTTCACCAAAAGTGAGCTTTAGCCTCTGGAGTTCAGAATTTCAGCTGTTTCGCTGAATTATCTTGTTGTCGTATCCCGCGCAACATATATCAACAATTTATTATATTTGTGGCATGCTAGTATAGAAATTCATTTTGGTATTAAGTTCAATTGGTCATTTTTTGATATTTTCATGTCGTTCAGCTGTGTAATTACAGTTATTCGTTCTCTAGGCTTCATCCAATATCGAGCTTTAGCTGATCTTTGTGTTTCAGAATTCTTTGCTATCCGGCTTGAATTATCTTTGTGGTAGTATCTGCCGCCAATTTACTTCAACTGTTATATTTTGTACGCATGTTCATCTACATATATGATTATTGGCTTGTTTAGTGCAATTATGTCATTTTTTTTAACCGTTCGGTATCTGTCTCAGAAAATGTTATTTCCTATTGCTCTCTAAACTATGTTCCAGCTGTAATTCTTAATATAAATGCCAATTATGCATTCACTTCCATTCTGGCCTGATATTAAGGTAATTTTCAAAATTATCATTGTCAAGTATTTATTTAAATCTGTGTGGGCCGTTGGCTAAACTACTATAAAAATGTGCTACTGCCGTGTGTTAATACCTCTCCTTTTGGTGTGAATTGGATTAAGTGCTATTGCTATGTGCCATACTGATCTAATATTAAAGATGTGATTTGTGGTATTGAAATAACCATGGGATGTTTGGCATGGTATAAATGTTGCTGGTCATAATGTGAAGAGATTTTAAGATATAAGTACATTGTGCAAATTAAAATTGGTGTTAAGTGGACTATTGATGTGTTAGCTTTCCGCTCATCATGTTGATTGACAGATGATCAAAAGATTTAGATGTTGAACTTTGGCTATCTAGTAAATTAACACTGTGTTTAAATTAACTACTGATGTGTTAGCTTTCCGCCTCATCATTAGAGAGTTGGTTCCGCTCTCCTATAAATTGAATGTTATAATTAAAATTGATGAAAACTATGATGTGTTAGCTTTCCCCTCATCATGTAGAGATATTGGCTTTCCGCTCATCTATCAATTGAATGCGATAATCACCTTGTTTAGCTGAGGCGCATCTTTACATTGAATGCTTAAAATATTGCTGTGGTAATCTTAAATGTTTGCTTGCGCTGGCATCTTTGATAATAGCACAAGTTTAGGCCGATGCATATGAATTAAAATTGCATGAAACGGCGAGAAAGGCCGCCGCTACCTACTTCTTGCCTCCATGCTTTTGTTTTTTCCCTTCGTCCTAGCACGTGTGAGAAGATAACGTGCATTAATTGAAAGACAATGGATAACTCTATTGAAAAACAAGGTTAAAGTACAAAAAACACAGATGTTGTTTGTCTGTCAAGGTCTATGCGTTTCATTACGCTTTGACGTTGATTAATAGTGAATCAAAACAAAATTTGCAGGAAAAAACATAACCATGGACCGTTTAGACCTGTTTACTCACGGCTGACGCAGTTGAGGTTTTAACTGATTTGCATTATTTTGCGTCTATGATGAAAAAATGAAGGGATTGGTGAAAAAATCAGGTAGATATGAACGATTTCGCGGCTGATCCAGTTTTGCCCCATGCCAATGGGATTTACACAGTTTAAGCTGGGTTTCAATTCCATTATTTGTGTCTGAATATGGTGACAAATCTTTCGGTATCAGCCGTGAAAATCTTTCATTATGCCTCAATCTTCACCAAAATTATGTCATTTTTTAAGCATAGAAAGTCAAAAAATATGCAAAAATTAAAAAACGTCAGTACAAGCAAAATTATCCTAAATACCAAATTTTATGTTTTTTCTGCAATTTTTTGTTTATTCACTCTGTCGAACTGATGTTTGGCACTAGTGGATGGGGAATGACAGTCTGAGGGTTGTTACATGTCTTTCAAAGTGACCACAGGTCAAAGTGCAAACTAAAGGTCAATTTGCTGTTAATATCC
>JAMKCH010050319.1:0-11858 GCA_023653785.1 Ophioderma brevispina
CTGCAGTTTTTAATGGTTAACCATCAATATTCAGCACAGTAATGAATAGGGCGTTTCACTTTGCATTATCGGTCTAGCATCAAAACCGCAGTTTTGTTTTTTTCCCACTTACTTGGCATCATGGTCCAGTGTGTGCAAGTGCTGGCTCTCATATCAAGTAAAGACACGATATACAAAAATCAGAACACCTCCTTTAAGGTGCCCTCGTATGCACCTACCAAAAAATCTCACTCAACATTTTTGGTCTATATATTACATAGCCCAAGCCCATTCTTTCATATACAGGGGGAATTCAAAACATGGTCGCCTATGTGAAATGTCATTTCATACCTCTATAAAATAAAAGATTGCTGCAAGGAAATGACAGCTAACATCTATGATGGCCCATATAGATTTACAACAACTGATGGGGCAGGCGCGAAAAAGTTTTGGACCTGTAGAATGCATGGAATAGGGCCGTGACTTGCACCAGCATTTAATCTGATTACATATTGATTTTGTAGGGTGAAAAGAATGGCCCAAATATAGCTATTATAAATCACCTCACAACATAAAGAAAAAAAAAAAACCGACAGGCCACTAATCACCTGTTCAAAATCTTGGATGGACATGTCTGCTGCCATATTCAAGGCATCAATTTCCACCTGCCGGCCACACAAGCTTACAGTAATATGGTATGCATTGCATTTGTGTTTTTGTCTCAAGTTTTATGTGGCAACCATATACTCTTTGGTCATGAGCAGGACATGAACCTGGCTATGTACTAATTCGAAATAAAACTCCATCCCTGCCCACCATTAATCTTAATCCCCCCCTGAAAAAGAGGTTACCCTACTATCCAGTTGTGAATCTTCTACTATAGTTTTGCTAATGTAAAACTGCACAATGAAAACCCGTATCACACAGTGCGTTGGGTATGTAATTTTTTTGATAATGCCATGGTACGATGAGAGAACATATGCGACGAAACAGTCATATCAAAATAGTGGTAATGTAGACAACTTTTAAATTTAAAGGACTATCGTGATTTGATAACTCAAAATCAAAAAAAATCATTCAAACATCAGACTACTTTTTCATGTTTGTTAAAAGAACCTCTACTCCTCACCGCCTCCCTACTAATGATAGGACCAGAGGCAAACTATAAGGACAAAATCAGAAATTTTAGTCATTGGTGTCCGTACAGACACTTCATAAACACACGTAATTGAATGGCGATTCGAATCTTCTGAAAACTTGCCACTCCCTGTTTCTTCCTTTCTGTTAATTCTTCCAGTTGAAAAAAGTAACTAATATGAATTGTAGATACGCTTATCCTTCACTTTGAAACTATTCCTGCAAATTTCAATATTATTCACTCTTTCGGATAAATCACTGATAGTGTCTTTAAGGTCATCTCACCCTTCCCGATGACCATATGTACACGCGTGACCTCTATCTTACTAAGGTGTTGTTTATAAGAAGCCGATTTGGTATGTGACTAACTGCATACTGTATTATCATCGGGGTTGCTCTTAAAGATAACTGGTACATTAATAGAGAATATGCCACAAGGCCCGCTTCTCCTGTTCTCTTCGCTATTAGCACGGGCGCTTGGGGTCGCTTTTCTCTCCTTCCTGATTGTCTGTCGTTCTATTGAGGTTGTCTGCTACAGTGACATCACTTCGTCAACATCATCTATAGGATTATCAACCCATGTAGTATAATGGTATGCTCTGGCCTCATAATCTTTCTTGGACAGTTTAGACAGACGCCACTTCCCTGCCAAACCGGCGCACCATTGATTGCACATAGATGCAGTACACTAAACGAGAAATTTAAACGTGCGCATTTGTTATGCCCAGAAAAATATGGCCCATAGTATAGGAAAGCCTGGGCTCTAAATTCCGATTGTCTGGCAGTTCTATTGGTGTCCGTCACATGTCACACACATCATTTACCAGGGTGTCCCAAAAAGTGTGGTGCAAGCAGATAAACTCCGATTTCTCAAAACCTGCTGAACTGTGCATTTCCTTTTCATGGAAGATCGAATTAACTCTTTTGTATAGTTTTTGCAAATCCCATGACAATCCGCCCGCGCAAACCAGAGATATCAATGAATATTAAAGACTATCTGTTTTCATCCATTCCAATTGGGATTTGCACAGGTAGTGATTATCGGTATATCAGATAGATTTGTCGCTCAATCGTGTGCATTGACTAAATGATAGCCTAAGGTCTGAAGTTGATATGCTATTAAATTACTACAGTGCTGTTTCTGAACAAATTGATCCTACATGATTTAATAATAATAATACTTGAACTGACAATACCTATTCTAAAGGGGTTTCTTGGGGGTTAAAGCATGTTAAGAAACAGATTTTAAGAAAGCAGTGGGTATTTATGGAAATTTTAGTTTCAAGTCAATGTTAAAGTAGCGATATTGAATTAATGACAGATGGATTCTCTTGGCGTAGTTCAATGAAAATGAATGGTATATTTTCAATGGTTGATAATTAAAACCTTCACAAAGATGAGAAACGTCAAAAAATTGTGTCGTTGTGTCATTACACATTTGGATTTGGTTAAAAGTAGCCAGGCAAAACAGGTTACTACCGAGTAAAGGACTTCTCATGTCAGTAAGCTATTTTAATTCTTTTCTGTAAAAGAAATTGATTATGGGACAATTCAAATACTTGTACCCACTTAGTTTACAAGTTATTATTTAGCAGAAATGTATTGAAAGGGTAAGGGTAAGAAAGATTTTAGGTATATCATTAAGGACATGGTATTGCATGGGATCTATTACGATGATAACCAAACATTTCAAAGAGAACGTGCCAAAACTCACCTTATCAGTTAGAGGGCGCTAATCAATTTTTTTCTCTCTTTTTTTCTCCGGTTTTTTGGACATGGTCCGAATAAAGGCACCGGTGCTTGTTTACGCGATTGTACGGTATCACATTAACTATAGGATCAGCCCCATGTTAGTATAGTTTGGAAAAGCCTGGGCTCTACATTGTGATTGTCTACCAGTACTATTGAGTATCTGCCAAAGTGACGTCACATTGTCTATACTTATCCAGGCTAAAGTAGTAGAATATACTACGCATGAGGTATGCAGTATCTGCACGCCTAGCACTCTCATCGTTTTTTCACAATGTAAATAATCGCGCCCCTTTTTTCATCAACGTCCATTTTTTGCACTCATTTTAGGAAACAAATGTGGTGGTGCTGTATAACACGCTGTTGATTTGTAACGAAATTATGCTTTTTTATCTTTGTTATCAATTAAAGTTGACTTTTTTTTTAGGTCCAGAAAGAGTCGTAAATGGCATCTTTAAGACTGCTTTTAATTAAAATGCTTAAGTGTTGGTTTTTCACATAGAACAGTCATAAAATATCACTCGCGGTCCGGACCGCGAGTGGCGTCTGCCGTCGCGGTTTGTGTAAGGGTTGATATGACCCTTATAGCAATTTTAGAACAAAATCTGCATTTTTTATTTTGAAAAAAGGTTTTTTTTTTTAATTTTTTATCCCCAAATTTTTGCAAAAGTGACCCTTTAACGAAATTTTAACTTTTCAACCAAAATAGCATGAAACCCCCAATTTTTGGCCATTTTGAGCCATTTTAGGGGTTTGGGGGGCTTTTGGAATTGGGGGGCATCTGCCCCCCTCGCCCCCTACTGGTTACGGGCCTGGATATTGATTATACTCCATACTTATAGGTGGACAGAGAAAGTGTCATGCAAGAGGAAATATGAGGGGCCATGGGATTGTACCACATCATTTTTAAAGGTGTATTTTGTGATCCTAGCACCTCAATTTTGTTTATGGTTACTAGATGCACAAGAAATCCTTTTTCAAATTTTATTAGTTGATTCTGACAGTAGATTGTGATAAGCAAATGTTTTTATCGTGGTGCCCCTGTTGTAGGCCACTGTGTTGTAATTTCTGTCTGTCTGTTTACAGACAGAAAATATGAAATTACGAATCTTCCAAAGTAGATTAGCCACACACGCTATATTCCGCCATCTGTTCAGATTAATTAAAAATCTCAACTTTTTGAGGTAAGTTGGGGGGACGAGGCTCTGGTCACAAAATGCTCCTTTAAATCAATTCCACAATTTGTGGGCAGCATCTTAAAATGTGTAAAGTTATCTTACCTGAACAACCATAGACTGCTGACGGCTCTACTGAGTAGGAATAATGGGACTACCCATAATGCACCAAATGTGTAGGATAGCATAGGCTGCATCCATCCCATACTGTGCTGTGTGTTCCCGATGACCCTGCAATGAGTTGAATTATGATTAGAAATTGATTCAAATCAAAGTATTGATATCCCGCTCTAAAGGTTATACTGATTATGGTACACAACAGTCGCACCTAAAAAAAACAAATCTGGGTTATTTGAATAGCATTTCATTACATACACTATGTATAATTAAATCTGTAAAAAAATACAGCAAGTAAACTTGCCTCATCCCCTGACACGATGGCAATGACCTCTGATGACCTTTGACCTTGGTCCGTGACCTTTGACATCCTCCACATATGAAGGAACCCCTATTGCACTTAACCCAAGTACTGGTTTAAAGAGACACGGCCACATTGAAAATTAGTGCGCCTTAAGATTTTTCAAAATTGATTTTTTGCATGGTTGTAAAGCTTTGATATACATTAGCCCTCACCTGAAAGATTAAGACCAAATCATGTGTAATTTGGGTAAACAGAACAATTTTATAATGTCGCCGGCGACTAAATCAGCAGACAAATGGTAATGGCATTTAACACCAAGAAAAACGCAGACGCATGCAGTTTCCCAGGGCATGAAAAGTGTTTGACCGGTCTATGACCGTTGTGGTTTTAATATCAATGAGTACGAGTCTATGATATTCATGTAACACATATAGATTAAAGAATGAAAACTTAAAAAGTTGCCTACAAATTTAACCTGGATGTCTTTAACCCGTTATTAATGTTTCCTATCGTTTGAGTTATTTTATGTGTAAAATGTATCTCTATACTATTCTTCCAATGGCCTACAATATCATTTGAGAACAAAATGTGCCAGTGCGCTTTAAATTGAGACTTCATTGTTCGAGAAGACCCTGAAAACAAAAACCTAACCAAACTAGAACACACATGACACACACACATAAATACATAAGAACGTGCATGGGGCGTCTGGGGACGAGGCATTAGCGATTAGACCAAGGCCCTCTAAGGCCTATGACAAATGCCTAATGGGGTGCTTATCCATCAGAAACCAAGTACCGATGCCTGCCTGTGAGGGCATTAGCAGATTTTTTAAAGGAAATAGTATTGCATGAGGGCACAATTCCCAAGTGGAATTATACATGAGTGCCGGTGGAGTGCCTGCTTGCTAAAACTTGATTGATAGGATGTGGGGTATTTAGGTAGGTAGCGAGTAAGGATTAATATTGCATAGTGGCAATAGATTCTTATGTATGTACTACATGTACATATACCCAAAATAAAACATGTGACAGCTGCACAGCTGGAAGAACTAGACCATTAAAAGCAACAATACTGAGCCAGAAAACACCGCCATTGAGAGCACAACACTGCAGAATTCGATGCATCACTTTAGGGTCACTGAAATTCAGAAAAATTAAGATTTTATGAAATCTAAGGTTATTGCACAATGCTCCCGGGTTTGTGCCCGGGAGTTAGTGGTGCTTACCACCAAGATTTTGTGCTTATACGTGTTAAACCAATGACCACATGTGTCTAAATTGTGATTTCTTGGATAGCGGTTTCATTTAGAAGTCTCAAGTATACAAATGAGTTTTTTTAATAGAATCTCCCGCTCTACAGCAGATCGCACCCTAACCGAAGCCTCATTTGCATACTCGAGACTTCTAGATGAAACCTTCATTTCTTGGCTGCCTGCACCAGGTGGAGCTACACCTACTACACATTCTCTTCCCATCTATACTTTGCCTTGTCGGTAGTATAAAGTGATGTGCATGTAGACCCAGTGCCGCTTTTCAGTTGCACAGTGCTTGTGCCTTACCAATTAATAGATGCATGCGCTGAAAGTTGGTACAATGTATACGCACATGTCGCTACTTCGTACTTCAACAGAATATAGAAATCATTGCAATAAAAGCAAATTCAGTGTGGTGTGAGAAATGGATCCATGGGACATGCACAAAGATGAAGAGAGTGACCCCAATTTTGGCAAGAGATTTTATGTGTGGCAGATGCAAGAAAGGTGCTGGAGGGATGGTGCAACAGGAGGAAAAATTGTGTGATGAGGTGGAATCGGTGGAGTTCATGTACCTGGGGTACAGGGTTAGTGGGGGTGGTGGATGCGAGGTGGCTGTGACAGCTAGAGTGAGATTTGGGTGGGTGAAGTTTAGGGAATGTGGGGAGTTGTTGCAAGGAAAAGATATCCTTTGAAGATGAAAGGTATATGGTGTAGTTGTGCAAGATCAGTGATGCTGGGAATATGGGAGCGAGACTTGATGTACATGTCTGAGCAAAAATGAGATGGGGATTCTGAGGACAGAGAGAGCAATGATGAGAGCGATGTGTGGTGTGAAGTTGATGGATAGGATGAAGAATGAGGACTTGATGCAGATGTTGGGTTTGGAAGAAGCGGTGGACCGGTTATCGAATAGTGTACGTTGGTATGGGCTACTACTACTACTTCCTTGAACCCTTTAGAATCTTACCTTTCCTTTTTCTCCCTGCTTGGGGGTGGCCTGCGGTGTGTCTCTCGTATCCTTTCTTCTCTCTTTCTTCTTCTCTCTTCATTTATTGCCGCTATTTCTGAGTCAACTCGGAAGATAAATGCTGCCCCCACGACTGCATCTCTCATGCCGTGACACATGTCTACTAGGATTAATTTCAGGCTGTCGGCCATGGTCTGTGCACATAGTCAATCACAAATTGACCTGAAAAAAAAAGAACCATGAGAATTATGCATTCCATAATTATGGTAGCCCCACACACACAAAGTTCATAAGCAAATTTATAGTTCATTTTTAATTAACACTAACCCATCCAACCAGTGAGGTGAGTTTCAGCAAAGTCAACGTCGATACATGCACACAATCTGGTGTAAATCAATATACAGAAGTGGAATACTTGCAGCCCAGTGGGCAATCGACGCTGCAACGTCGAAAAGACGTCAAGAGTTTTAGAAATTTACACACTATTTATGTCGAAAATGCAAATCGATTTGACGTCGTTCTTAAAACGTCGATTCAATTTGCATTTTTCAACGTAAATTTATAAAAACCGTTGACCTGTTTTTGACGTGCCAACATCATTTCGACGTCGCTCTAAATGACTATGCCTGCTGGGAGGGCTTAAAATTCGGGTTGAGGTGGGGCACAATCTCATTTTTAATAAGATTTTAATTAGACCTCACCTTTTCTGCCGAAAAAAAATTGTGTTTTTTACGAAGAGCTACAGTTCCTGCAGAAGAATCGTGGCCAACGTATTAGATTCCTGTCGTGTATATAAAGCATGCAGGTTTAAAGGCTGACTGATTGCCATCTGTTTCATCTGTCGACATTCAATTTTTTTCTGTCATTGATAACTTTGAGAAAAAAATTAAGGAAAAAGCAGCGATTTGCTGATCCAAAACATCGAAAAAAACATCAACATTTGTATTTTGATATTTTTGTTACTGGCATAGATGTGTTAACATAACCTGCAAGTGGTTGGCTTGAAATATGTGTATAAAAGACAAGGCAGTACTTTTTATCTGATTCTGTAATAACTACACATGCGTATCAAAATTCTGATTTGCGATCAAAAAAGCCTGTCTGTGTGAATATCCTAGATTTATAAACCTATAATTATGCATCATGGCCTGTACACTTTGGCCTCAAACACAAATATTATTGATCTTTGTTTATTCTGTTGGTGTAAACCACAATCAGCGGTTTAGTGTACCTATGTTTATCTCAGATACTTTCTGCAAATTAATCGTGGCCAGCATGGAACACTTGGACGTACATTTAGGTAGCAATACGGTATGGGCATATTATGCAACTTCTCTGTAAATGAGATGCAAGCATGTATTCTGTGTCTGAACCAGGGCCGTAGGCAGGATTTATTTGGGGGTGCAGGAATTCAAAAAAGTGAACCTTTTTTGTTAAAAGTGAACCTCCCCCCAATGGTTCTTCTTTTGGAATTTTTGAACACCTCATCACCAAAAAGTGGACTTTAATGTCAAAATTTCTCTAAATTTTGGACCCTTTAACAAAAATTCACCAAAAAGTGGACTTTTGCCCGTTTTTTTTTTTAATTTGGGAGGGCCTGGATAAACCAAAGGGCATCCTTATCTTACCTTAGATTGTTTTGAATGCCGCAATATCATGAAAATAAAGAGAAATTGGAAATTGTTACTACCAGTTTTTCAGAAGATTCTGTGTTGGCCGGTGAACAGGTCACTGGACAACTGTGTGACAGAGAACAACAAAGAAGCCAGAAGATCTCAAAATTATGTATCCGACCGGGCGCGTAGCCAGGGGGGCGTGCGCACCCACAAAAATGACAAAGGTCGCTTTTTAGTGTTGAACGGTCCGCTGCCATGTTTAAGGTCGGTGGATGTCAATTTAAAGTTTGGTCTTAGGCGTTGTTGTGCATGTATATGAATGACTAAGCAGCTGTAACAGCGCAATGTAAGATTGCGTTGTTACTAAATGTGTTTTTCAACGTGAGACGAATATTTATTTCTTTTTCCCAAACCCCCCCCCCCTTCAGATTGGAGCCGGACCGGTTTTGAAAAAATTTGGGTCAAACCGGCGAGCCGCAGCGAGTGAAATGATTTTTTTTGGTACGCAAAAGGTCCGTTCTGGCAAATCGCACCCCCTCCGCTAAATTCCTGGCTACGGGCCTGTGTTCGATGTCCAGCTAGGTGCACACAACACTTACACTCTATTGCATGAATTGCGGGATTACCCGGGCCCGAGTAAATGGAAAATGATGTCGATCAAATAAATAACAAGGCGGTTCTCGAACCACAAAGTGTCGCCTGGTTGCGCGATCACTTGCTTTATGATGAAGCTTGGCAAATGATGATAGAAAGAGAACAAATGCCTGGAGAGAAAGAAGTGTTATACAAAATTACTGAGTTTGAAGTGAATTGGGCATAGTGTTTAGCCAGCAGAGCCATTTTAAAAAGTGTAACCGAAAATGTATGAAAAAATACATCGTGGCCGTTGGACCGCTAGTGTTGTATGCCATCATGGTTTGTGAATGGGGTCATATTCCCTCGCCTGTGGGTGCCTTGCCTTATTCCCCTCAGCGCGGGAAGTCCCCCATCACTACTCCAGTTCTCTTCACTACCCTTCTCACCTTCTCTGTTCCCTTTCGCCCCCCGCCTCTTACTACTCTCACCTGTCTTTTACCCACTTACTTTCTTGTCACCTTTCTCCACTATGTTCTCTGAGTTCTATCCCTCGTCGCTGTCTCCTACCACAGGTGAATGAGGTCACCAAGGTGAATAGGTCACACTAAGTGTATCACTCAGGATCGACTCTTAGGTCCATGGGGGCACAAGGTCACATGGGGTCATGAGGTCAGAGGGTCACAAAGGTCGCATAGGGTCACAAAGGTCACATGAGGGTCACCAAGGTCACATGGGTCAATAAGGTCACTGGGGTCACTGAGGCACATGAGGTCACCAAGTAGCTGGTCAACATGGGGT
This sequence comes from Ophioderma brevispina, assembly GCA_023653785.1. Lineage (NCBI taxonomy): Eukaryota > Metazoa > Echinodermata > Ophiuroidea > Amphilepidida > Ophiodermatidae > Ophioderma > Ophioderma brevispina. The sequence continues at coordinate 9,677 of JAMKCH010050319.1, forward strand.
CACCCCCCCAAAAGGTTAATATGGGGTCACCAAGGTCACCCCACCCTCCCCCACCCCTCCCCGTCGCATCCCCAACCGCTCCCCGGCACACCCCAATGTGAAGGCCAAAAGGGGACGTGAGGTCAGCAAAGTTATGTGATGGTCAGCAACTGGTAGAAGGGGTCACAAAGTCTACGAATTCACCAAAGGTCACCAGAAGTCCCAAGTCACCAAGGTCACCAAGGTACAGGAGGTAACCCCGCCCTCGCCGGGACGCCAACCCCCTTCACCGACGCACCCTACCCAACGCACACCATCCTAACCCCACCAGATGCACACAACCCCGACCCCCCCACGCACCCACCCGACCCCTCCCGAACGGCCACCCACCCCTCCCCCGACAGCACCCACCCTCGCACTTGAACCCACCTTCCCCCTCAATAATGAATAACAAACAAGATGTATTGGTTTAGTAGTTTTTCATGTAGGATTTGTATACCGACGTCAATTTAGTGATACAGCAATTACGCAGATGTAATTAGCTCATTGGCATTACCTAGCCGCTAAGCATACCTGCAACTACTGTATCCTCTTAAGAGGTGATCCTACATAACAGAAGGGAATTTAACTACAAGAAACAACAATGGCCGCACTTTTGGGGCGTTTTGGCGGAAACTGACAAAGACCACTGGAACAAGGTGCTATCGGGATAAGTATCGGATTACTTAGTAGGGGGATAGTAGCGGATACTAGTAGCGGGATAGTATCGATACTAGCTACCAGTAGAATAGCGGATACTGTTCTGATACTATCCCAGAGCCATGACATATATGAGGAAAAAAAATTTGATTTAAAACTATTCCCGATTTACTGGTCCAGTAGCATATCCGATACTATCCCACTAACTAGCTAGTATCGGGATAGTATCCGATACAGCTACCCGTAGAATAGCGGATACTGTTCCGGATTACTTATCCCAGAGACATGACCATATTTGGACAAAAAATTTGCATGTGAAAATACTATCCCGATACTGTTCCGGTAGCATATCGGATACTATACCGATACCTGTCATATTTTGCGATGGGCTATTCTCGAAATTAATACTTCCAAACCTACGGCTTTAACTCGCAGTAAGTTCAGTATAGTGCCTCGAACTGTGCCCTTCCTATTACCGATCCGTTTCATATTGTAATCACTTTATTTTTATTTGCAATCGCTTATTCCCACAGAGCAGCAGCTGCCATTTCTTTTTCCTTTCTTGCTGGGGAATTTCTTTGTATAGAAAGCAACAGGTCAATATTTGCATCCTTTATGTGCCCCAGGTTGGTAAATTCAGCTGTTATTAATATAATATTTCTGGAGCGTTTAACTTTGTTGAGTCTCCATTTGAAGTTCTGTTTCTTTTCTTACGATACCGCTGTGAAAAACTATGAATTAAATATAATTTATGATCACAATTGATCAGATTATAACATATCATTAATTGCAAAAATAGTATTATAATAGCCCAACACTGAGGTCGCATTCTTTTCCCTTAGCCTATTTATTAGTCGCAGAAAGTCAGATTTAAAAAACAATCATGGTTTCATATCCATTCAGAAAAATTCTTAAAATCATATCCTGTGAACGAGGATTGTATCAACATTGGTTTGTTAAATCGGGCCCTAAACAACTTGACAGTTACGCCCCATCTGTTTTTGCGTATATTACGTTATCGCATGCACACGGCACTAATGTGAACTAAAAAACCCCCATAAGCACACCCTATAGCTGGTATATAGTCCGGTGCACATGCATGAAATGACAGAGGTCGCCGGATGGACAAGACACAAAACATCTCTATTATATTATCACAAAGGCACAAAGCACAATGTGTAACCTACAGTGTGCATATTATTACACAAAAAGTATTTGGGTAAAAGCGGTTAAAGAAAAGAACGGGCGATTGTGCCGTATTTGGTGTAACGTCATTATCAGCAAAACTTGAGGAAACAATTGGCAGAAGCGTAAAAATCGACCAACGACGTCAATAGAAGACTCCTGTTTTTTCGTCTTCGGTTTGGATAACGTAATCCAAAACGTAACAATATTTTGATGTATTTCGTTGTCTAATATTTAGATGACGCGTGTAATCCTGGTTATTCCGACTAATCAAAGGGCTCGGGTAGATATGGTTGCCTATAACCAAGTATTCTTTTAG